>JASVER010000131.1:393894-635611 GCA_030449065.1 Oceanodroma leucorhoa | reverse complement strand
GCCCGGCGGCAGCGCGCGGGGGCGCGCTCGCCCCGCGCAGCCTCCGCAGGGGCGCAGCGCCGCGGCACCGCGCTCCCTCCCCGGCAACCGCGGGGGCTGAGCGCCGCCGCCCGCGCTGCGGGGGGAAGCGGAGCGCGGCGGGGCTCCGGCAGCCTTACCGCTGCCTTGGTGCGTGGCGTCATCAGAGCGTATCTGTATGGCGTGTAAAAATCAAACCCGCAGCCCCGGCGGGAGGGTTGTCTCGCAGCGATTGCACAAGAGCCGGGAGCCGTGCTCCTGAGGCACGTACCTGCCACCTAGCCCCGCGTACGGGTAATCCGCCCGTGGATCGCGCTTCGGCTTCGACTGGCGGAAAATAGCGAGAACGACCGTAAAAGGCAGGAGGAAAGGACCGGGGGGGAAGGRGCCCGCTGACGGTGGCCGGGCGCCGCGCTGGGCGTGCTCCCCGCCGGTACGCCGCTTGGCACTGCAAAGCTTCCCCGGCGCGGCACGGCCGCGGCTTGCCTTCTCTGACCGTCAAGGGTGAAGGATGGTGACAGTATTTCTTCCGCCGGCTTCATCTCTGCCCTCATCCCCCAGGCGCTGAAATGCTGCTCAAAAGCGGGGACCCGTGCTGGCGACACTCGCCCGCACTCCCCTCGCCCTCCCGGAGCGATCCCCCCCCCGGCGCCGGGGGACGCTGGCTGCAGTCCCTCCTCTCCGCACCCTTAAGCCCCGCTTCTCTTTGCAGGGCATTACAGAAAGCGGAGATTCCATAAGAGGGTCTGGTGCTGGTTTCACCCTTGTTTAACCTCCGTTTTAGAAAATGACACATGGCCAGCAAGAAATCCAATTCTCCTCTCAGAATGTGTTTGAATGCACATGCGCTTGATTAACTGTGCGATATGTATCTTCCTCATTTTTTTCCTCGCAGAAGGTTTGTCACTCCTTCTCTTTTTTCCTTCACAAGTAAAATTTATGGAGGCAACAGAAAATTTTCTTTATTAAATCCTAGTTCCAGAACATAAGTGATTCCTGATTTCATTCCATTAAACACTCTTACCAAAACAGCACAATTCTCACTAACATAGCCCTCTTATATTACTCTGTCACCCCGTATTTATATGTCAACAGAGATAGCCCTCTGGAGCAAAGCAAACCTAACAGAAAGCAAATTCAGATACCAGAGGAGTTCACTGAATACTTTTTGGTTTATCTCAGCTCTCGCTCTTTTATCACACTTACCCATACCATCCCTCCACAGTAAATCTAAGTGCCTTGAATTCGTTTGTATATATCTCCACAGATTATTTATCATACAAGCCTAATAACATTTACTCACATCCATTTTCCCCTCTTCCCTCCTTGTTTCTAATATCTAGGACATGGAGCCTTGTCAATAGTAACAGGCTTCGGAGCCCACCGTGACTAGAAAGGGGACTTAGAAGCAGCCTGTGTCCAAGAGATCGACTGTTGCCTCCACCTGGGGGTTGCATGGTCAATTTTTTCGCYGTGCTTCCGCTTGCCAGTGGATGCACATGCATACAAAGACAGTCAGCATGCCACTGGAAATGTCAGGCGTGAGCTCTAGCAATGAGCTTGAAGACCTGCTTGCTTATAAATATTGGTGGTCTACTTAAGTTCTTAGGCACATTGGAGAACCTATGCGAGGAAACTTGTCCAGCACATGCCAATATCCCATACTATGCTTATTGTACTAATACAATGTACTGAGAGTCCCCAGGATTGTCAAAAACTAAATTAAATCCCAAAACTTCAGGCAATTTTTTAAATGGAAAGGTACATGCCATTTTCACCGTGGAAAATATTTGTGATGAATCCTGGGCATATATTTTTAACAACTTTAAATTTCATATCTAGAAAAAAAATATGCAATAACTCAGATCTGCCTTCATAACTTAGATTCTTGAAATATAGAAAGAAGTCTCCAAGGCAATAATATCCTTCCTACGTGGGTGGACAGTCCTGGAAATAATATTCCAGATGGAGTTTGGTTGCCTGTTTGCTTATATGTTTGTCACTAATTATAATCAGCCATAAAACCAGACCTGATCTTTCTCCCAGATTTGTAACAAAGATAATTTCTATATTTCACATTACTTCTACTCTGTGGAGGTCAGGACAGCCAAAAACCTTCTACAGCAAAATCTGTTCTTACTCTCCAAACCTTATGGTGGGTGCTTGGTAAATCCAAGGGTAAGGTGAGATAGAGGGCTGAATACTGATGTGACTGAAGGAACATATTCATCATTTTTCCTCCTCTCCTGGGGTACAGAAAAAAATAGCACGCATGAAAGCCATAGCTAGCATTCTGCACAAAGGGAGTCTAAGGCTTTCGGGAAAACTCTAAAAAGACAATCTTTCTGTGATTATCCACCTCTGCTGATTTTCCTACTGGAGGGATGAAGTAGGTCATGAAGATCTTTAGCTAAATTCTCAGCTGACTCTAGCAAGGTAGGATTTACACTTGCTTTCGTATGGCACAATATTTACTTCAACTCCTTTAGATTCATTGGTATTTATTACTAAATGACTTAAACTCTCTTAACACTACCTCTGATTTTGGCTTAATGAGTATTGCTGAGCCTATACTGAGTCATAGTACTAGATGGAGGGTCTAGAAGAGGGGCATTTGAGAAGTAATTACCACAAATATAACAGAAAGTAATGTCTGTCATCTCTAACATTGATTGACTCCTTTGCATTCACTTGTGTCCATGCCTCTYGGGCTTTCCGTAATACAAGCTTTGAGTATGACCCAGCCTGAAAATCAGAATCAGTTGAAGTCAGCAGTGAAAGTCCCAGTGCCTCCAAAGAGGAAAGGCTTTAATTCCTCACCTTTATTATAGCCCACATACAGTACAACATATTTATTGAAATAACATATAGTTTGGAGCAAAATAAGAATGAAATACTTCTTAAGGTTATGATCTATTAAACATATTTTAACCATTTACATGTATATGTGTGTGTGTATACACACACACACACACCCCGGAATTAACTGAAGATATGGCGACTTCTGCTATAATCCTTGGTTTCCTTGTATTACATTCTTTATGTCTGTAGGAGGTTTACTACATAGCAATGCAATCACAGAAAACTATATTCACCAATATTTTTATATATTTAATGTGATCAGTGCTCAAAAATATTTAATACTAACCAAGTCCTCCAGGGCTTCCTGCTCAAGATGAGTAGTAGTGAAAGTTCCATAAAATAGATGATATGGTGATTTTATAAAGATCAAAGCCAGAAATAAAATACATTAAAGAAAAAGGCAAGTCATTTGACTACAGTTCAAAGTATTAATCAAAATATTTCCATGCGTCTGGGAACATTTGTGGAAACTGTACTGGAAAAATATTTGTGCTGTAATGTACTCTTGCTAAAAGCAAACCCAAGAGAAATAGATGTTCACATTGTAACTTAGGCAGACATAAGTGAGGCAATGTTTACTGGAGCTGTTAAATGTGAAGAAACACCAAAAATTGCACAATAAGTGCACGGACTAAATAAAGAAAATTTACATGATACTTTTGCACTGCAGCAGCCAACTTAAGATTGATGGGTCATTCATAACCTTCACATGACACGAAAGTGCAAAAGCAAACTCAATGACTATGAATGGCTTTCATATTCTCAAGCAGAGCTACAATGTAAAACACAAAAGTAAGAAGGTTATGATGTCCAAATATTTTAGACGAGTCTAAAGGCAAAAAAAATATCCTGTTTCTTAGGACAGAGATAGCAATTCTGCCCGCAGAGCCACTAGCACGTTACCCTACTTAGATTGAACGACAATCTAGAGAACAGCAATTTTCTTCAGGACTGAAGGAAGCATCTGATTTCACCTGAGTATTTTAAACACAAAGAGAAGTATTTTCAAAAAAGTTCTTTTAGTTAATGAACACATATGCCGCTAATGCATATAACACGGCCATTACTGAAACTCTGAGGTAGTGCTGCCAATACTGTGGAACGTAGAAACGTATCACCATTCATTTTCAAGATTAGACTGAAAAAAAATCAATGGAAAGCCCTCAAGAATGTGAAAATRTGCCATTTTATGAAGTGTATAGTATGTATATAGAAAGTGGGAAATGCTATGAATATCTCTGCAAAAAAAAAGGATGAGTCCTAAGCTTCCCTCTACATGTGACTGAGCAGCAGACATCATGAGTAGGAAATCTGGAGCGCGTCACATAAAAATACGGGAGAAGGGAAGCAGCAGGCAGCCTGCAGCGAATGAGAAGGCAAGGCACACCTTACACCCACGCACATTTGAAAGAAAGGGGGAGGTGACACACAGGTAGGGAGATCAGCAATTTCTCATGGCCAACAGCACGAGAGGGAGACAAGAGAATTTGCAATGCCACTGGAACAGCTGTTTTCAGCCTGTGGTGAAACAAGCTCACCAGGCAGTGCACAAAGTTCCACCTTCATGGCACCTTGCTCAAAGGTTGCCAAGGACCAGGGAGGTTTTAAATGTGTAGTTACTCAGAGCTGCCTTGCTGCTGACATTTGAATCATTCCAATTAAATGAGACAGGCCAATAATTTTCAGGGTTTCTGATGTGAAGTCATGATTTCTTGAGAAGCAGACAGACCATTTTTACTAGAGAGGGCCCAAAAGTGTCTCACGTCCAGAGGCTCTCCTGACCTACAGCAACTGAAGCAATTGCTGATAGGTTCTAGTCTAAAGCCCCAGCAAATGAAGCTTTCTGACACAGAACCAAAAAAAMCCCACCACACAAGCAAACAAACAAAAAACCTCCACATTTTCACATTTTCCCTTTGAGACAGTTTTCTGTCCACATGGATATGAGCAATCTTATCTCCAAAACAAAATAAATTTGTCTTGCATAAAAGTTACCCAAATGACAGAGTTAACACAAATCTGATTCAGTCAGTCATCTGATGAGATTACTCAAAAATGATGATACAAGTCAAAAACTTCACTGCCTGGTCTCCAGCAGAGCCGAGACAAGGGAAAGTCAAAACTCTTAGGCAGAGTTTTTTAGATATGACCTAACACTATTCACCGCTAGTTTTCCAGTCATCTACTCTTCTGCTTCATTTGTCATAGTTTAAGGTGAGAGATGTGTAAAGAAACCAGTGGAATGGTTTTTTGCAGTAATTTCTTATTTACATTTGAGACTTGGTCTTGCCATCTAATCTTTGTTCATATTAGTCATCCCACTGACTTTGATGATTTACATTTGTGAGTAATCCTTACTTAAGCAATAGCACTAAATCTATAAGAAATGTACCTCACTTGATTTTCACCAAAATGTTTGGAAGTCTAGAATGCTTGACCACTGAAGGCAGACAGGCACTGAGGACAGATATTTTTCTATGACGTTGTGCTTTGAGGAATGATGCTGAGAGCAAACATCGCATGATTGATTTTTACAGTCACCATACAACTAAGAACAGTAAAATGCGTATTAAAATACTGAGCAGTTGGCTCTCCTATGACAGTAATTATCAGTGAGTCATTTGTTGAAGCCACTATGCTTTGCAAAATAGTTGGAAATGTGTTCTATTGAAGTGAAAATTGAGTAGTAAACTTAAAGACATCAAGAGCTATAAAAAGTTTGTCACACAGCAATGATTAGCAGAAAGACAAGAAGAAGCCTTTGTTCTGTGCAAGGGATGTCTGTGCTTCTGTTTTATGGCTATTGTACATTAAAACTGTGCAAGCACTGGGCAGGCTAATTATAGCCTTGTGAGAGAAAGGAGAATGCAATCTCAGACCCTTGCTCTCAAAGACTGTAGAGAGTCTGGAAAACACCCTTAGCAGGGATCACTGAAAAACATGCTCCTGGCTGTTCAACAGCCGTTGTTGCATGGACTTCATCATTTAAAGTCAGGCAGATGGCTTAATTCAAGCTTTTGCTCCTGAACTTCCCTGCTCAGCTACTCAGTAACCTTGGAGGACTAGAAATAACATTGCCATCACTCTTTTTCTCCCTTAACATGCTCAGATGACTGAAGTTTTTCCTTCTGTGCATGCAGCAGGGAGGTGCCCTTCTTGCAGGTGAGTGCAACAGGGACCTAGAGATGTGGGAAACCGAGATCTCTTCTACTCAAGCCCAGAGCAGGGCTTTGTCTGACAGACATTTGGAAAAATCTCCACCAACCACTGCTGGTATAAACCTCTGTTGCACTGAGAAAGTGGCCTAATATGCAGAAAAAGAGTTAAAAAGTCACCAGAGCAGACGCAAAGAGCAAAAGTGAGCTTTCCTATATAGTGTAGCCATCAGGACATTCACCGTGGGAGAAAGATGTCTGTGTTTCACTACTTACTTCAAGGACAGTTTATGCATTGAGTGGGCTGGACCCAACCCTGAATAACATCCTGTGTTACCTGGGATAAATAGATAGTCATCGTGGATTTGTGCAAACATGTTGTATTCATTCTGTCCTGAACCACCCTGATTCCCTCATAGAGCACCACATGCAAAAACCTACTTATTAGYTAGCTCAAAAATAGTTCTCTAAAAATAAGTGTGATGGAGACTTACACAATAATGTATACATAGTTTTCTTCATTGTGTTTCATGCAAGAAACAGATGGCAAATGCAAAAAAGATCTGAATGTAGTAAGAGAGTGGGGTTGGAGAATGTGTAGTCCAATGAAGCCAGTAAGGCTCAGCAGTCTGTAAACAAAGCTATTTCAGCTATTTCATCTTATCTGTTAATGCTTGTGCCTTTCCTTCAGATAGGAGATGGAAGTCTAGCGTGTTAATCTATTTCAACTACCATACTCTTGTTCTTCATGCATAAACACCAATCCCTCAACAGTATTCTGTACAAATCTCTTATGTTAGAACAGGTAGACATGGATAAAATATATTGTGAAATTAAACTGGAACTAGAGAAAAGAAAATCCTGATTTAGTGTTCCATATATCTATGTGGTTGCAACACTTAAAGAGTTATAAGTATCTTCTCTCCAGAAAAATTAATTCATTTATGACTTCAGAGCTGCTGCTACCACAAGTTATAGCAACGCAGGAAAACATTAAGCTTGACTGTAATCCTGCTTTTACATTTAGCTGTCTGAAACACAGGGCAAAGGTTTGAAATAATGCAGTGAGTCGAGTAATGGTTTAAAAAGCCTGCAATGTTAGTGGCAAGCTAGCTTTACATAGTATTGCTAGCCATCCAGTATTCCAGTGAAATATTTTTATGTTAGACCAACTAGAGAAATAATTTGAATTAACTCTAAAAGCTGAGCTGTGGCAGGCCAAGAAGGAATGGGGYAACAAACTGAAGAGATGGAGGTTTTTTCTGTGCTATCCCATTATTATTGCCTGTACATGGCACACATCCTTGCAAACCACCCAACCTCCCTTCGGAACATGGTAGAATCTATCCTTTATGTCTGCTAGTGATGACGCATCCTATAGGAAAATTTTCGTGAGATTCGTTAAGTTAGCTTCTGACTGTGTCTTTCCTCACATTCAAACAGAGATGGAGACACCAGACAGGGAGAAGGGCAGAGACGAGGAGAGTTGGTGTTTGCCCAGGGGCAAAACCTGATGTAGCTGCATGGATCTGTGCTTGAGGTGTGAAACACTGGCTGTGAACTTCTTACCGAGTGGTGAGAGAACCATGGTCCAGAATTAGGTCAAGGGGACCAGGCTTCTGCTGCTGGTGATGAGGAGTACAAAAAGATCCAGAAACTAAATATTCTCTCAAATGTCCCCAGAAAAAATCTGAGGAAAATAAGGGATCGAAGAAGCAGACTTCCTGAGGGTATTTAACAGTGAGTAAACATAGGAAAAGTAAGAGATTGTTTCTTTTTCTAGGCCAAATCCCAAATGCTCTCCATGCAATTGGTGAAAATAAACATAGAATTCACCTCCATAGTCCCTGTAAGTTCTAAGGACAAGCCCATGTTTTTAATTTGATTTTACTTGTGTTTGGCTCAAAATACGTGTGAGAAGAAAAATGTTACTTCCTTCTTACAAATAGCATTCTCAAACATGGACCTTTTCCCTTTTAAACTGAGTGTATGTCTAGAAGGTACAACACACACCATCTTGAGCTACATGAGCTTAAGAAGACAGTTTTGATACAAAAGCCAGCTAAGTGGTAGTTGATGCAGCTGTGGTCCTGCCTAGTGTACCTAAGCTAAACTCTGCTTGGGCTAATTAGCCCTAAATAAGTGTCGTCAAGTCTCAGAAGAAGCAGTGTGAACAATTCTTTCCATACTGACATATTATTCTCTAACAAAAAAGCTGATTTAGTTTTCAGTCAACAATTCTGATGAAGATGAACTTGTGTTAGTTCCAGTGGCCAGTAATGGGAATGCAGTAAAATGGTCAAGAACACTTTTCATCCAAATCCCCAATTTGCCATTTTTCTTTATTGATCCTCAGATATTATTCTTAGAATAAAATCCGTTCCCTCACAGAATAGAAAGAAAACAATAAAACCTACCAAAAAGAAAGGTTAAAGAAGTGTTTAGCAAGACCATTTTCTCAGCCACAGGTTCTCAGCCCTCACTCCTACCCCAGGCCATGGATGACCTGCTTGCACAATTTGTGAACTGGTTTCCTGGGGAAAACCTGGGATCAAGCAGGCAGCAGGCGATGAGGAGCTGAGTAGTTTGAGAGCTGGCAGAAGCCCAYTACTACTCACCAGCTTTTGTGGAGAACCTTCATGTTCTTTTCCATTACATGACAAGAGCACATCCTTTAAAGGATGAAGGAGACAGTAAGAGTCCCCAAAGTTGCAAATAAAGATAGACTAACACTTCCAGAATGCCTCACCCAATATATGTCCTATTCCCTCTTATGTTCTTGAGTTGTTCTTGAGAAAAAAAAAGACCAGTAGGGACAGGTTGGTTGAATTGCCACAAACACTTGGGATGTTTCCTGGGACAATCACAGATCTATGCAGCGTAGCCTCTGCTGCTGAGAAGAACATGGTCTACTATCCACATACAATGCAGCCATTCTGCATTACACATCAGTAAGCCAGACTTGGTACAAGCCCACCATATGACAGAAAAGGGTTTTTGCTTCTCTGTCCTCCCCAGCACAGAAGGAAGTTAAACTGAGCCTAGGGGGAAAAAAGGTTGAAACACTTCTTTGCCTACACAGACACTCTGGTTGATAGGAGTCTTCAGTTGAGCCAATTTAGTGCTCCCCTCCTCAATGGGTATTGGACCCAGAACTGGAACTCCCTCAAAATAGGGTCAGTTGCAGGACTCACCAGGGCAAAAGGAAATGGATATTTTGCTGTCCTTCTTGCAGCCTTACTTCTCCTCACCTCTCATTTACTGCTCCCATTACAGAAGTCCCAGGCAAACAACTTTCTTGCCCTTCTCAGGGCAGGCAGCCCTAGTCTTGCCTGCCTTTAAGGCTGATAACAAGTCTAGCTCTGTGAGGGGACAGCCTGCAAGCCCAGAGTCCTTCAGCGCTGAGGCACTTTACTCAACAGGCTGCCCTAGCACTGAGAAGTCTGAAGGCCTGGCATTTTGTCTCCCCTGCAGACTGCTGGGCAGACTGCTAAGGAGCTGGGTTCGCAAGCTGGCGTGAAACCGGGCAGGCTTTTGAGTGAAACCTGCCTGGCAGGCGAGTTTGGAAATGTGCCTGTGTTTTGCCAGAAGATTTGTTAAAACAGACACATTCCCACAGAATGTTCTGATTTTGATTAATCAGCTTTTCAGGGTGGGTATTATGTTCCCCTGGAACATTTCTGACCATCTTCACTGATGATAAGCTGCATGTTTACAGCATACCCCATCGCAATGATCCTTCAGTGCTTCCCACTCAAAATGCTCACACCGACAAGAGACTGAGTGCTACTCTGCAGGAATGCTAAGCTCCACCGTGCCCGTCATGAATAAGGGCAGGGTACAACATGGGCAAAGACTTCAGGCCTGGGCCATTTGACATTAGAGGAATACTTTGCAGGCAGACAGAGAGAAAAAGCCCTTCCCATGCATTAAACTACCTCACAAATATTCATAATTATGAGTTGCGTTGCTCAAGTTAGTTAATCTCACACAAACCTGCTCTCAGTTTGCAATTTAATATTAAGAATTATGGGCACTAGAACTGCTGAATTAGGAAAATAAGGACATGGAACACATTATGCAGGTTAAAGAAAAGAAACTCCTATCACTCTCTGCTTTGCTTTCTCTGCTCTTGCTTCTCATTACTTCCCCCCGCCCCCCACGAGGTGTCTGGTATACATTTTAAAAGCCAATGCTATATGTTTTCATCCTTGTCTTTTTGAGAATAACAACAAGATTCTGCGTGCTCTGACAAACTTATTCTCAGGCCCTGTATTTCAAAGCAGGATTTGACACACAGGAAACCCAGAAGAGAATAAGCCTGTCACACTTGTTTTTCTTTTTGGTTTAACTGATTCATTTATTTTCTTTTAAGATATTTTAGAGCATGTAATGATTCTGCTGCACTTTCTTGCATCTGTGACTCATGAGGTAGGCTAGGTCTAAGAGAGGGGCCAAGCCACAAAGTTCACATACAGGTTCTTGTTTTTCCAAGGTCTGAGGAAGTTCAGATTTGAGGTTTTGGGTTTGGACCATCTCAGGAATGTACAAGGATTCAGTTCCTAGCTAAGTAATTTGACACATTTCTCTCTCCTTCCCCTTCCACTCTTGCCACTTTGGATGTTGTTTCACTGATTGTGAAAACCATGATTGGAAAAATGAATTAAAAAGTCATCACTATTGCATTGTATTTCTGGTGGAGGGATGGAAGGGAGAAGGAATAGAAATCTGCCACTGGATGATGATAATATTTCCCCCACTTGCAGCCATCTCTGGCTAACTGGTTACTGATATTGCTACTTAACGATAGTGTCTGAGTGACTCACAGGTAACATCAGTGGCAATGACAAAATCCCTAATGGATTGCAGGACCAAGGATTTTCAGGCTCTTCTTTTTCAGGTCAGATATCTCTTTTGTTGGGGAGTGAGGAAGCTATTAGAGTTTGGCAACAAAAAACTCCAATAGTGGATGAGGGGAAGGCTGTGGATGTGGTCTACTTGGACTTTAGTAAGGCCTTTGACGCTGTCTCCCACAGCATTCTCCTAGAAAAGCTGGCAGCTCATGGCTTAGATGAGTGTACTCTTCCCTGGGTAAAAACTGGCTGGACAGTCAAGCCCAGAGAGTTGTGGTGAATGGAGTTAAATCCAGTTGGCAGCTGGTCACGAGCGGTGTTCCCCAGGGCTCAGTTTTGGGGCCAGTCTTGTGTAACATCTTTATCAATGATCTGGACGAGGGGATTGAGTGCACCTTCAGTAAGTTTGCAGATGACACCAAGCTGGGTGGGAGTGTTGATCTGCCTGAGGGTAGGAAGGCTCTGCAGAGGGATCTGGACAGRCTGGATCAATAGGCCGAGGCCAATTGCATGAGGTTCAACAAGGCCAAGTGCCGGGTCCTGCACTTGGGTCACAACAACCCCAGGCAACGCTACAGGCTTGGGGAAGAGTGGCTGGAAAGCTGCCCGGCAGAAAAGGACCTGGGGGTGCTGG
Source organism: Oceanodroma leucorhoa (assembly GCA_030449065.1). NCBI lineage: Eukaryota > Metazoa > Chordata > Aves > Procellariiformes > Oceanodroma > Oceanodroma leucorhoa. Next base: position 624,089 of record JASVER010000131.1, on the reverse strand, counting down.
TTGACAGCCGGCTGAACATGAGCCGGCAGTGTGCCCAGGTGGCCAAGAAGGCCAACRGCATCCTGGCCTGTATCAGGAATAGTGTGGCCAGYAGGMGKRGGGAGGTGATCGTGCCCCTGTACTCGGCACTGGTGAGGCCRCACCTCGAATCCTGTGTTCAGTTTTGGGCCCCTCACTACAAGAAGGACATTGAGGTGCTGGAGCGTGTCCAGAGAAGGGCAACGAGGCTGGTGAAGGGTCTAGAGAACAGGTCTTATGAGGAGCCGCTGAGGGAGCTGGGGTTGTTTATTCTGGAGAAGAGGAGGCTGAGGGGAGACCTTAATCGCTCTCTAGAACTACCTGCAAGGAGGTTGTAGCGAGGCGGGTGTTGGGTCTCTTCTCCCAAGTAACAAGCGATAGGACAAGAGGAAATGGTCTCAAGTTGTGCCAGGGGAGGTTTAGATTGGATATTGGGAAAAATTTCTTCACCGAAAGGGTTGTCAAGCACTGGAAGAGGCTGCCCAGGGAAGTGGTGGAGTCACCATCCCTGGAGGCATTCAAAAAATGTGTAGATGTGGTGCTTCGGGACATGGTTTAGTGGGCATGGTGGTGTTGGGTCGACGGTTGGACTTGATGACCTTAGAAGTCTTTTCCAACCTTAATGATTCTATGATTCTATGAAAAGATGTTTCTGAAAGGAAACATTTATGATAAAAAGGCTGTCTCAATGTAGAGAGTTGTTCTTGATTCTGAAGACTGTCAGTCTCAAGGCTTTCTCATCTTTTCTTCTGAGGTAACTTAACAGAGGAGATTTTGTTCCTAGTTCTCAAGTGCTTATTTTGGACTTTGAGATCAGTGTTGTCCAGAGGTGCACAGCTGTATCAATGCATGGGCTGATTTTGATACTACTGTGAGACACAGTGGAATCAGGTAGCCCTACATCAGAGTTGCTCCAATGCTTTCTGTCCAACAAGACTGGGAGATCCGCAAGTGTAACTTTTCCCTCTTGAATCGCCCTTCATTTTGAAGTTCTACAGCGATCCATACCATCTCACAATATCCTTGTGCCCACCTATAGATCTTTGACTAATTTAAACATGACCACATATAAAGCATTAACCTGCTTACAGGAGATCAAGCTTTGGATAAAGTCCAGCTGGTGTGAGCTGAGATCAGGCAGGAGGGCTACTCTGAAAAGGTTCATCTGAAAGGCACTCAGGTGTCTTAATCAAAATAGCAAGAGACCATTTGCATACTATGCAAGGACCCCCAAATGCCCTATTCTAAGCYCAGTGTGCTAAAAAAAAGTCATCCCTCTCTGCTCCTGAGGAACCTGTCCATCAGGAGGTTCATGCTGTGGTCATTTCTAGGATGGATGACTGCAATATGGAAGATAGTGTTTGGGCTCTAACACCTATCATGGCTGCTTGCCCTCTCTCTGACTCAGGCCAGCATAATCAAATTAATCTATCATTCAAGTTCTTTCTATGGTTTCCACTCAGCTTTTAATGCCAATATAAGCATTTGGTTAATTTGTGGATCAGGCTTCAACTTCATCAAAGACTGATTTTTGATGTAGGGCTAATTTTACTCTGTTTCTCTCTAGTTTTTATTGTTTTCTGCAGCAAGAGATTAGAATCCTAACTCACCATAAAATGTGCAAGTGCTGCTAGCTCTTCACCCTTTTTATTTCATTCTCTGCATGTTGCTATATAATACCCTCTGCAATCCAGTCTCTCAAAAGCACACATCTGCATGTACAGTTTTGAAAGGCGTAATTAATTTCTTAAGACATATTTGTTTTTTCACAAGTTGGTGGAAAAAACATTTTATGACWATATAAAGTTTGGCCCTAATACATAAGAAGGGAAATTGTAATAACTGGAAGTTTAAGAGGGATGAAGTGGAGCTGTGTGGAGTCAGTACCTTGAAACACACCTTGGATATTAAAATCAAGAGAATAGTTGATCCTGATAACTCAAATAAAACAAGATTAGTTTAGGAAAGGGCTAAAAACCATGTTATATTTGCCATTTGTCATTAATAGAGAAGTACCAACTAGTTTTTATTGGCTAGAGGTAGCATGGGTAAGGTGGATAGGGAGATGAGGAACTATGAAGAGTATAAATACTGGTGTCTCTAGTAAATGCATGATGTAGATCTGCAGATCGTGACTCAAGCAGAAACATAGCCTCTTTGAAGTAAAAGATCGCACTATAGACTATTATGATCAGTATGTCGACGGCCCACATCAGCAAAAAAGTCTAATGGGAAAAGGAGGCAGGAACTCCTCCATACAGATGACATGGCCAAGAGGTAATCTTAAAAAAAAAAAAAAAAAGTAGAGGAAGTAGCAAGTTGATGATAGTAAAACAAGGAAGCAGGCATAGGAGGAGCATGAGTGAACAGAGGTTATGGAGGTCAATAAAGATGCCGAAAGAAAACAGATTAATGTGGGTGGACTAAATGAAATCGACCAATGCCACTACTGTGGGCAAGTTACAGAAGACAACTTGTCCGTGAGAACCAGTCCAGTCTTTGGCATGCAGGAAGAGCCTGGAGTAAAAATATCAAAGGCATGGTGTAGGATAACCATATACCGCCAAACGGTGGGCAAGCAAGCACTGAGGGTTTACTGTACAACCTGACTTCAGATGATGGGACACAATAACCTACCCTTCAGTTAAATTTTCTCAGTATGCAACTGGGATATTCTTTCCATGTTCACTTTTCACAGCTGTGCTTCATGACTCAAATTCACTCCATTTATTCCAGTTATAAATCTTGCCCATATCCTTCTGTAATTTGAAAAGAATTAGCCATAGGCATTCTGGAAAAAAAAAMCCCTACTAATAAACGATATCACTGGATGTAGAAATACCATTTGTTGTATTATTCTATTTCAATTTACAGATTAACATAAAAGGGTTTTTTCCTCCATTCTGTTCTATCTCCTTCCTTCTTTCTCTATTTGCAATAAATAAAAATAAATCTATTTTAATCAATAAAAACCAAATGTTTGTCATACAACAGTTTTCTGCAACAAACTAAACAAGCCATCAATGTCAACACTTGTGCCCCAACCGACTCTACCAACGAAGCCAATGTTTAACTGACTGTTCATATGGAGTCTTTTTTATGAGCCTTATGCTATACAGGGTGCAGCAGCAAGAAAGAAAGATGTTCCTCTTTGCAGAATTCGGTGGCTCAGGAGTACACGTTAGAGAAAATTTTATTATTACAGCAGGTACAAATTTTTTGACAAGGGTATGCGCTGGTACTCCAGTGACTGACTCGTCACCTGTTATCCAGGAACGTGCTCTGCTACTCTTCGGTGCACAGCCACCCTCTGAGTGCAGCAAAATAGCTCTCATACTTGTCAGTAGTTTTCATTTAATTCCTGGCCTCTACAGAGCAATGGTGACACATCCTCAATGGAAGAAATGAGATCAGGCTCCTCTGTGTCACAACATATGTCAAGGTTTAACTCCAAGGTCACCTTATGGCTAAAGAGCAAAAATAAGCTTTTTGAGATTTGCACACCTCTCTGTAGGCTGTGGCCAAATAAACCCCATGAAATCTAAATTCATGCACATCAAATGGGGTTTTAGCTGCCCTGTGTGGCTACCTGAGACCATCACATCTATATARCGCTGCCAGGTTTCATACTTCTATTGCTAACAGGGATTTATGCAGTGAACATTGCATCAGCGCAGTGTATTTTCTATTCCTCTGAACCATGCTAGGTGCAAGCTGCAGTACTCTATATTACTGTTTGAAATGGCATGCTGTGCACATAGGACCAGACCTCACCCAGCTGAAAAGATTGTGTGTTCAGTGCTGACTGTGGGCTGAGCTGGTAGATGTTTCACATCTGAGCAGAGCTAGCGCCAGTTTCCCATTGTGAAGCACCAAGGCTCATTAGAGCAGATACTCTGTGGGTTGCGCAGCCATGAACTAGTTCTTGATTACTGTTACCTCGCTGCTGATTAAGTTGTTGGTGTTCTTACTCACTGCAGGCTGAACTTTGGAGCCAAGCCAATTTGGCATTTGCACTTTCTTCTTAAGAAGCAAGTTTCCGTCTTTCTGTTTCTGATATCCCTCACCATAAATTCAACGCATACTTATCTTTTCAACGTGTCTGAAGGTGACCTGTCTATAGTTATTGTCATGGCTTACCAGCAGAGCTTTCGGGGAAAGGGACTGTCAGAGACATGAAACTTGTCCAGTTACCGTATAAATATCTGTATACTGCTCTAGATTGGAGGCAGTCACTAGTATCCAGCTTCCTAGCAGGTTCACAGCAAACTTTGCAATGGCTGGAAGCTGCGAGTCACTCCTTGACTTCAGGATTGAAGCAGATTACCGTCCAATTTACAGCTAGAAAAAAGTCTGTAGCACCTGAGGCCAGCAACATGGGTTCCCTTGCAGCTTCTTTGTCTGACATGTTTCTACGTCCTGTCCCTTTGTACAATACACACATAGCTCTGAGTAACATGGGTTTAAGCTTCTGAATTTAAAAATTTTGTTTGCTCTCTAGAGTAATATCAGGTGGCTATTTCCATTTCTGGGCTCTATTTAAGTATCTGATCATCACCCATGCATGGATGCCAGCAGTTTCTATTTCCTTTTGCAAAATGCTCAAACAAATCTGGGCACTACCAGCCATCTGTGTTTGTTGCTGAAGCTGCAGTAACATGTGCTATACATGACTGGACATTACTGGGCAAAAAGTCTCCAAGAAACAGGTTCATCTTTGTCAAGGACTGGCATAAGTTTCCTAAAATCATACAGGATTCACTTTCAAAGTGACTTGCTGCTGTCATGGAGCAGGTATTAGAGCTGCTAAACAAAACAAACAAAACTCGGTGTTGTCCTGGGCACAATTTTATAAGGATGCCCACGCTGTTTGGCATGTGCAAGGAAAGCTAGCCAGCAGATTTTTATTTCCTGAAGCCTGAGCTACGTACAGAGCCTGAGTGGTGCGCAGGGCTGGGGTCAGGTGAATTCCTTGACAGTGCCACGCTGCGGCTGGGATGTGGCACGTCAGGTGCCCAGCGAGATGGGATGCCACCAAGCAGCAGCCTCAGCGCAGCTTTGTTTTTTTATTAAAGCACGTCCCAGGTGGTATTAAGCACTGCAAGGAGACGTTCAGCTAGGAAAAGCCTTGGTCCTTGCGTGGTCCTTACCACCGGGCTGGAACTACTGAATCCTGAAGGGTCACTTATGTCACTGTCTCCGTTTTGTCACTTCATCAGCTTGCTCAGCTTCTTCACTCATCCAGTCATCTTTCTTCCTGACTCTCATGTCAGGTCCTTATTTGAAGAATAAGGATCATTACATTGGTTTTACACTATAAACTTTATTTTACATTGCAATAGTTCTGGATTTGACAGAAATTTAAATAAAGAAAAACTGAAGAGGAGTAACATGATAAGAGAAAAAGAGGGAAGAATGTGGAGTCAAGAAACAACTGGGATGGTGGAAAGAGATCTCTACATCTGGCTGCACAGGCAACACACCCTGCCCAAACCATGTCTTGCTTAGACCGTATATATACTTTTACACGTATACAAACTCCACTCGTTCTATTCACCATTTGTCCTGCAGAAAACCAGTTGATATCAATACAGAGGGGCTTTGAATGTACACAGCCTGCTTAAGTTGAGTGTATTTTCTGCAAACCTAACCACCATGCTGGTGAGCGATATTCTAGACCCAGTTTCAGTGGGAGGACACTGATGTAACGGCATGCATGATTCAGGAACCCCCTGCAATGATAAACTGCCATTTTTATACACTGCTGTGACAACTGTAGTGGGGGAAAGAACCATGAGATGACAGATGTGAGGCTTGAAATTTAAAAAAGGATTGTAGAAAGTTTTGATTCGTGATAGCACAATATCATACAATCATAGAATCATTAAGAATCATTAAGAATCATATCGCAGCGTACCAGACACAGTGTGTTCTCCCGTCTCCACAATAAGGAGCATGTTAGCAATTTTGACCTTGACACCATGAGCTGCTTAATATTTCTAGATGTCTGTGTTTCTTAAACATAGCCATATTGATGATTGTGATTTCCTGTGAACCATGTGTTATTAGTATTGGTACTGCAGCTAGATTAGATGCACAGAGCTGTTGAAGTTGTTCAAGTTAGTGACAGCAAAGCAAGAAACTCCTACTCTCCTCCTTAGACCAAACAAAAGCTTCAAGTAGTCTTGCAAGTTCTCTAGTTTTAAGGACACACATGAAGTGCAGTGCTCAGAAATGTCTTCAAAAGAGAGGTAAATTTAAAGAAATAAATTGGATTTTCCTTTACCATTTTCTGTGTTCATAAAAATGAAATTGCCATAATATGAACAGCAGGGGGAAAATAAGCAGTGAAAGAAAATCACCATTAAAGCACTAATCGTGAAGCTGACAAATGTGTTTTCATAGTATTATTTGAGTTCCAAAGATAGCTCTGAAAAAGGAGGTCAGCCTGGAATTGGGGCATTAAAAAAATGTTGGTTAAAGACAGGAAAGGTCACGGCTGTTTGCACAGTGCTCTACTTTCTCCATTTAAAAAAAAATACAGTTAAGAAGAGGTGATGATTCAGTGCTGGAGGAAAAAAAGCAATGATGTGTGTGATTGGCGAGCACACTCGCCCCATCTATGAAATCATCTACATGCGTGGCTAGATGAACATCTGCTGCATAAAGTCAGCACTGGTTTCGGTATGCCACAAAACAATTTGGCTTTTGCTTATTTTCTGAGGAACAGTACAGGAAGAATGTATGCTATACCCGAGTAGCTAATAATGTAGCATTTAATAATGACACCAGTGAGCAAGCAATGCTAATAAAATTCCGCATCTTTGTCTCAAATGTGTTGTTAATCCAACATGATTCAGAAATGGATGAACGGGGGTGGGAAAGTAATCAAGCGTACTTGTTTATGCTATTTCCTCTATTCTTTATCAAGAAAACTAAATGCCAGCATGTGATCAGCTCTGACTCCAGCACGCAGTGCATTTTCAAGGACTGTTTTAATGGACTGCTCAAACTAATGGCAGAATGAGAAAGATCATCCAATAAATTCAGCGTATACATACAATATAAATCTGGCCTGTATTTATCAGTGATTAAGTATGACAGGGAGTAGTAGCTTATCTAGGAAATTCCATATGCTATGTGGGCCAAATCCTCAGCTGGTATAAACCAGTTTAGCACCAGTGAAGTACTAACAGTACAGTAGGGACGATCATAGCTGCCAAGTTTGATGCTGCACCATGTGTGATATTCTATGCCAATTATCTAACAAGCTTATTAGGTATTTGCATCTAATTTGCATATAACCAACTTCCTTTCTGAAAGCCTGCACTACTGCTGTGGGGGTAGAAAGCAGCCCTGCTGAACAAAACCCTCAGCTTAACTGCTGAGCAGTCACCAGTGGAGGTTTTCATAGCCACTCACATTTCTGTAGTCCCTTCCCTGTGACCGACAGACCTACATTGCGTCTTCTAGTAACTAAAAATTATGGCAACGAATTTGTGTCTAGGGGCTGCAACTGAGAGTCCTTGCCTTTTCCATCCTGCTCCCTGACCCCAGCCCCAAAATTCTGTCCCTTATAGCAGCCACAAAACATCARTTACATGTGAACAGGTTTAACTCTACAGATCCAGGTGAGATTTATGCTGGCAAACTACAGCCAAAAGATTATAATCAACAATGCTCCCAGGCATTTAGTCTACTAATAGAGTGCTAGTAACCTTCACGAGAGAGGTATCGGGTTCTTGGGAAGGTTCGTCTGTGCAAGTGATGGCTGAGATTTGGGAACCAGCACTCCGCAGGCACACCTTATTTCAGTCGCTCTACCCCACCCAGTTCCTAAAAAGTCAGCTCTCATCAACCCAAATATCAACAGCAGTAGACAGTGCAAATTCGGCTCTCTAATGCAATATTTACATCACAACAGTATATGTTAGGATGCTGACATTTACACATTTTTTCCTTTGACGTGGCTTTGGAATGATAGACTAGGAAGGCGTTGCACAGCCCTCCTGTATTCTGCCAGCAGAGGAAGTGGTGGAGAAAGTCGTGACATTATCTGCTGGAGAGCAGTCCTCCAAGTGCAACACCCTTTGGGACTGCAAATGTTGGGCTTCAGGATTTCCCGGGTTCTTTCCTTGCTTCAGGAGTAGATTATAATTTAGCGGTCAGAGATGCTTTAGCGTTTGGGTTGACTGCAGGAAACTAAATTCAGGGCAATTCTTTTCAATCCATAGATCTTATCACTTGAGACAAAAGATCATGCACATTAAAATGGAAACTTACAAACTGCTACGCATCATCTAACCAGCGCCAGGATAAAGACCTGTCCTGTAACATGAGCTTGGCTCCTTACTCAGAGATGCAGCAGGGCAAAGTAGGGGCGAATGAAGCCTACAATGCTTGAGAAATAACTCTGTAATCTGACTGTAAAATAGATGAACAGTTGCTGGTTTCCTGATTTGGAGCATGATCCATTGATTAGCAAGATCATGAAGTGCCCAGGAACACAAGAGCTTGTCTTTAAAAGTTGTAGTTTCTTGGCTTGTGTGTCATTACACTTTCTTCTTACATTACAGAAAGTATGGGAAGAGCCCTCTGTCAGCAAAAAGTGAGTGACTGAGGACTGCTTGCAGAAGAGCTAAGACACATTAATAAAATGTGGAGCTTAAATAGGGCCCACAACCCCTAGCAGGTTTGGTGAGGGGCCAGGGTTTGATATACTCCTCAGTGAGCAAAGGCATCACAATCGGACCTAGATGGGAAGCTTGCCTGGGAAGGCACCAGACTGGTGGTAACATCCCAGTGTGAATGATTGCAGCCAGCGTGCACTGAATGTCATACAACACGCTCTCTGGAATAACAAACTAAAATAAGATTAATGTAGCAGATACTTTCTTCAGCTGGTGCTGAGACTGTCTGCTGCCTCAGTTTCTCCCTTTGGACCTCTCTAGAAGTATCCCACAAAGCCTAGGTCTCAGGCAGTGTTCCTCCTTGTCATCTTGTTTAATCCTTTTTCCTTTGCTGTGTTAATTTTCACTGTGTCCCTTCTTCTGGCTCTTCATTCATTCAAAAAGCCAATATCAACACATTTTGGCACTTGCTGTGCAAATACATGCCCAAGGTGTGCTCAGCGTGGTATTAGCAATTCCAGCTCCAGTGCTGCCATTAGCTCTCTCAGTGCAGACATCAAATTGCAATACATAATCTTAATGCAAAGCTGTCAAATGGTTACTTCATTATACCTACTGTATAGTATTCCCAGGCCAAGACGATATTAAAAATAGAGTTAAGACACAGAGCATAGATTAAAAATGTAGACAAAATAAGCATTACAAGAATATTGCAATTGTCCCCAAAACAAATGTTAGAAACCCCTAAGGTTCAAAGTTCAATCTATACTAATAAAAAATCACAGTAAGGTCATTGAAACAACCTCAACTGCAACAGGTAGTGACAGCCCACAATAAACAAGCAAGTTAGCCTTATAACACCAACAGCTGCAGTAGCATGAAATATTTCTACAGGTTTAACGTAATTCTTTCTTCCTCATATGCTCTCTTTATAGTGAACTTGTGTATGAACAGTAAATACATGTAGTTTTGTTTAGCAGTGTATGTGGTATGACTTTCTTCTAAAATAGAATGGAAAATACAGGAAAAATGGTTGTCATGTTGGACATACAAGAACAAAACCATACATCTTAATGCTAAAAGACTCCAAAAAAGTTTAGTCTTAGCTATGATATAAACCAGATCACGTGCTTTTATAACGTATATTTTGTCTTGCATTCACAGAATTCATGGTGATAAAATAACACACATCCTTAGCATGTAATTACATGTTCAAGTGCCTACAGTGTAAATAGTGTGCCCTTTAAAAACAGTTACTGGCATATAACTAATTAATGAAATTATGCAGGGTTATTGCCCACATACCAGCAATATTCATTACAGAACAGTTTACATTCAGGTTTAACCAGTTTGCAGCCCTGCTGCCTTGCCACATTATTTTCCATGATAATGCTTTTATCTGGTTTAAGAAAACCGCATTTTAAGGAAAAAAAGCGATGGTACAAAATAAGGTTGGAAATAAAAAACACTGAGGGCAAAATCCAGTCTCGGCGCCACGTGCAGCTACGAGGGAAGAGCCTGTAGCCCATCAGGCTGCAGGCAGAAAGGGTGAGAGCAGCTGCCTGGGGAGGAGGGGGGCTGGGGGAGCACGGATGCTTGGCAACATGCTTTGAGAAGTTGCATATGATCTCCCTTCTGGGTCCTGTTGGGAAAGAAAACATCAGCTGAAAGGAGCCAGGAGCTTCCCCCATAACCTGGCACTCGGGGGAGTCCTTGGCTGGAAAAGACCCCATTCCTGTGCGTGTTATTCTGCCCTTTCTCTCTCTTTCTGAGTTCACTGGCAATTTTTTATCCCTTAACACCCAAGCCCCAGCAATGTGAGCTGAGGCTATGCCGTTGGCCCTAGAACTGAATTTCCTTTGTTTGCATCGGTTTAAGCAAATTCCTCTTAATCACTTAACATAATTCAAACATATAGTTGTGGGACACATGGGTGTAAACAGGTAGGTACAGCACCAGAATTGTTCACGGAACTGCCTTTACTTACACCAAAGGCTGAATTTGATCCAGTATTTTTGCACAGAAAGGCAATGTGTAATGTTACTGCAACACATTTTCTCTGTCACTGTCTCGCTGCTGTTGGCACAGACACAACTCTTTGATATTGAGTAGGTGAGTGATTTTTCTTGCCAGCTTTCTATCTGTAACTTTGACTCCCAGTAATATTTACTAGCTGCCATCAGTACGGCAGCTTTTAAGTTTCATTTCAGCCATAGGCCAAATGTTAAAACAAAGCTAGAGGCGGTACCTGTCCTGACCAGTCATGATATTCTGTGGTGATGCACTTCTGCGTCATCTCACAATGACAGTATGTGCCATGAGGAAGAAAAGGAAGGGGGAGTAGGCTTACGTCTGTATTTAGCAGAAAGCACAAACACACATTTCTGTCTTCAATCCTGTGAACAATACCCATCCACAGCTCTCCAGAAAAGAACAGACTGCAACACTATAAAATGGTCAATAAAATTAGTTGGGGAAGGCTGGTTTTGGGGATGGGAAAGGAAAAAGGTGAACAGTGATGAAATACCAAATTTCATCTCCTACATTTTAAATATTTTAAGACATTAAAGGAGGATAGTTTCATACTGACAACTACCCATGAGCCACAGGAACCAAYTTGTACTTTAACTGCAGCTTGTCAACTGCAAGGTATTTTCTATCAAAACATCAACAAATGTGATTCAGCCTGTAGGGCTGACTGTACAAATCCTACGTAATTTATTGCCTCCCTTCTTCTCTATACTGATGTGTTAGTCTACTGATTTACAATAGAGTACTGCAAATGCAATGCCTCCTTGAGTGCCTAATAACAGGAATAATATTCTAATAGTAATAGAAATAATATTCTAATAGTATTAGAAATAATATTCTAACCAAAACATGGGATCTGAATTAGAAAGGTGCAGCGTTTCCCACCTATGGAGAAGAGTGTGCCTCAACAACGGGAAGGGGTTGGTGCAGGAGAAACAGGGAGGATATTTGGCTCCACCTGTACACACGCTTTGCTCAATGCGCAATTTCACACACAGCCAGCTGAATGCAGCTGGGAGATTTGTTCAAAGGAGCTCCTGCTCCTCACCCTCCCTCTGCCATTTGTTCGCTTGCTCCTGCTCATATCCCATCTCACTCTCAGGACTTGCAGGGCTGGCCAGTGAGCAGCTCAGACAGATGGTGGATTAGCCCCTGCGTTGGTTCAGTGAACTGATCCAATGCACCCTTTGACAGAAAGATCACTGGATCTGATGTACTTCTTATGCCTGCGTGTGTGCCAGAGCTGCAGCCGTCTCTGGCTCCACCTCAGGGACCTGACAGATGAAGCGCCTTGCAATCCTGTTCCACCCCAGGCAGCCGCACAGCTCAGTTGGCTCCTTACAAAGTGCTGCGAAGATACGTGGAGCAACAGAAATACTACTAAGTATTGTGAGTATGAAATGTAACTTTCCCCTTCTCTGAAGCATACAAAGGGACCCAGGCTCACCCACCAGCTAGATGCCAAAGGAGGTCGGTGCTGAGCCTGGGCTGAAAGGCAGCGGCAGGGCACGCTGAGGAGCCATGGGACAGCTGCAGTCACCCCGAACCTCAGCTAAAGCAAAAGAGCTGACTTGCGTCTGTGGGGTTGACAATCAAGCAGCTATTCCCAGTCCCTGCTAAATTAAGTTAAACAAAGACAGCTAATTTTGTAATTTAAAGTGATGGTGTTGACGTTACACCCAGTGCGGCTTTTCTTTGAATGCTGCCCGTCAGCCTGCCCTACTTTCTGAAGGTTGTGGGGATGCTGTAATGAAAGGGATGCAAATATTTCATAATACTAGCACATCTTCATAAAGGCACTGTTTCTGAAAATTGTCAATCATCACTCGGGGCCTGTTATTGCGAGCAGCACTCGGGACCTGCAGCCGAGGAATGCCGCTGCTGCTTCTGCTCCTTCGCAGGACTTGTTTGTCCTGTATCCTCCACGTCCAGAACGTTCTTCGCCGGTCAGATTGTAATCTCGGGTGAATTGTAAGCAGCACCGTGTACCTGGAAATGTCTGCGGAGATACATGATTATGCATGCAGTGTGCCCGAGATTAGAGCTTGGCCTGGCACCAGGAGTTAGGAAACCAGACCCTACCCAGGAGTTAAGAAACTTGCTTACATTTGTTGTGTACTATTTTAAACATAAGTACAAAGAGGAAAACACTCTGCACTGATCCTTGCTGATGTGGAAAGTCAGACTAAGACACCTATTTATGTTTCACAATGTTCAGGAATATCTATTACTTCAGGACGACAGTCGCGCTGAGCCTGTTGTGCAATAGGGATTTACAAGAACTTCTGCAAACTTACCCTTTTAGGTACTAAGTGAACTTAAGCCTCCCCGTGTTTACTACACAAAGTTCTTTTTAACGCTAAAATAGTTCATGGCACTGTTTGTCCCATACTTGCTTCACACCCTTCAGCAAGCGGCACACCACGCGGGGCTGGAGGCTGATCCCTGCTGACACAAAGGGGATGGTCTTCAAGCCAAGAGCGGGGTCTCTTTCTGCAAGATTTTTCCACAAGGTTTTTTTTTCCCTTCTTTTCCAAAGGGAACAGAATAAAATCAATAAAGCCTCAGAGTTTCCAGGAATACTGTTCAAATAGGGCAAACATTTTGAAGCATCCTCTCTCTCATGCCAGAGGCTGAGGGGGAGCCCAGGGGTGGTATCCGGTGGTCCTGGGTCGCTCAGAGGCAGCTGATGGGACCCCAGGAGGTGGCCTGGGAGCGGGCAGCTCTCAGTGCGGTCACTACAGACTGGTGGGGCCACTGCCTCCGAATCCCAGGGAGCAGCTGCACACCCACAGCCCCAGCGCGGGCACCTCGCCGAGACGTCTTAAAAAGGTAGAGGGGGAGAACCCCCGCCCGCCGGAGGGAGTTTCCCAGGATGCAAACAGCAGTCAGAGCCTCCACTCGGGTCAGCAGTGAGCACAAGCCAGATGCCCAGCTTTGAAAGGTTTCTGGGCAAAGCGACATCAAGCCCTTGTAAAACGAGGTGCCAAAGCTGGGCTCTTACAGCAACAATTAGTTGCTTACATAAGTGACCTGATTTTTCAAATGCGCTGAACATCCGACAGTTCCCATGGACTCCAATTAGGGCTGCTGGCTGCTCAGCAGTTTTGGAAATCAGACCATTTCTTTGGATGCCTAAATATGGGCTTGGGGACGCTGGCTCTAGCCACTCCAACTTACAGATTCTGGTCATGCTGTTTTTGCAGTAGAGACAACCCCAAATTAAGGTGAGCAGAGTCAGAAGCAATTTTAGAAAAGGAACCAGATTGCACTTTGAAAAATCTCTCTGGTCTGCTGACATTATTAAGAAATTAAATAGAAATTCATGTACTATTTATTGATAATCATCTATAAGAGAAAACAAGAGTGCACATGTACTTCATCCTTCTGTCTTTGTTGTTCTGCTTGCACTTGGAGAGAAACTGCAGAACACCAGAAACTGATTTTGAAAAACTGTCCGTGTAGTATACATTCCAGTTGCTCATCACAAAACACAATGTACTTTACCACAGAGAAAGACTTGGACTTCCTTTTGTAACAAAGAAAAGAGAACAGTGATAAATAAAAGGACTAGCAGGCAGTGGTCAGTGTTGAAACTTGTTCTCAGGTTGTTCTGCAAGACTTCCTTCCCTCTGCCCCCTCCTCTTTGCCATCCATGGGGAGAAATGCTCGGGGTGACAGGGAGCAACAGGCTTCAGAAACATTCTGACAGTTACAAAAAATTTTGCATTCCTCTTCAAACTTCAGCTGATTCAAAGGAAGCTCTTGTTTGTCATCAATAACATTTAATAGTCATCTAACAGTCAGGTTAGCCAGGAGTGAAAGTGTGCAGCGCAATCTGAGTTTGCTCAGGTTTCTCGTAGCACTGGTGTGCGTTAGACAAGCTCTGAAGTTTATTAGAGATATTCACACCTCTGTTCCTTTAGCAAGGAACCCTTTCTAATTACCTCTTGACTTCCCAGCCACTCTGCCAGCTCCTTCACCACTGTGTGTTTAAGGTTCCTCCATGCTAAGCTGGAAATGTGAAAACGAGGTTGTGAGCCAATGCAAGTTGTCTGAACAGTGACGGAAAATGCTCTTGCTAGAGTACTTGGCTTAAGCTTCTGTATTTGGGCCCCCAAAATAGGTATGCTTGGCAGGTTTGATGTTAAATGAATTACTAATACTGGCTTTCAGCAAATTTCCTGTAAGGCTTTTACACTGATTTATTCTCCTGGCAAGATTTTTCTAAGTTCTGAAAACATATTTAGATATTATCACTAACTTATGTAACACTTACAGAGAGCATGGCAAGTAGCATGGAAAGGGAGCTAATTTTCATTTGTATAGCTGATAGAATCACATAACTATACGTTTGCCCATGGCCTGTTTGCATGCTGATTCCTGTCCCCGTAATTTTAATGTAATTATGTAGAATCTTCACGATGACTCACATAGGAAACTTCAAAGACAATGAAGTTCATTCATTTGTGTGCTATGTATTTCACAAATTTAAACAGGAAAGTTATCATCACAGCATCCCCCAAGGGGAGCCCAAGTGATAACAGTTGCCTTCCCTTTCCTTCTAAGTACTGCTCAGAGTATTAAGTAACTTTCTCATGGACATTCCAGAGAGGGTAATGTATAACCTACGCCTTTACAGAAGGCAAAGAAATCCCTGCTCGCCTTCTATAATGGATCTCTGCTGAATAAAGACAATTCATTCTTAAACATATTTACTTCGAGGTGACAGGGGCATTTCATAGCTTGTAATAGCAGTTTCATATAAATATCTGTTTGCTCAGGAGAGCTTTCCCTGCAATACTGGAGGTAATGCTGCTTGTAACACTATTTCTCTCTCTCTTCTATTTTCATTCCCCCTAAATGTCTAAACACCGATTCCCCATCTTCTGGCTGGTGTTTCTTCTAAATAAATGGAAGAAGGAATAGTACTCTGGGGTTGTCTGGCACAAAGCTGTGTTCTTTGAGAAAAACCCCACTGTTCAGGTTTCTGACCCTCCGGATAAAGAGGCCTGGGCATACTGCAGAAGAATTAGCTGTATGGGCTGCCTGAGCTCCGTCGCAAGAGGTTCAATGGAAACTCTGGCTGTATGCTCTGGAAAAAGGAAAGATTTTTGTTGCAGTGTTGAGTGGATCTTACTATTCAGAATAGGAGAATTTCTGTATTTTTTTCTTTTGGGCCCTGTCCCATCAGTGCACTGAAGAGTTACATTCAGAATTTCATTTGTTGTTCCTCATTACTGATGGGAAGCGGAATTTTTATTTTTTAATCAGAAAAAAAGAGAGAATGCCCACTTTCACAAGACGTCARAAAATTGGGTTACAGATCCAGAAGATCCCAGCGGTGCTACTCATATGCCTATAACTCATCAGTGATGTGGTGTTCTCAGACAGGTGGCAAACTTTGGAGGCTGACCTACTGACACCTGAATTTAAAAGACACCTTCACTCCCTAAACTACCTTCACCTCTTTCTCATCTGTCCCTGCCTCCACCCCAAAACCCACTGCCGTTCTGTTGGTTCAGAGGAGGCCACAGCTGGTGCAAATTTCCAGCAAGCGGGTGATAGAGAAGCGTTGGGGGTAAGTATGGGCTATGTTTGTGTACAAGAAAGATCTTATCTCAGCTTTGTTTGGAGGCCTTGAAAACATATTGATAGCAAAATTATTGTTTCTCCAACTCCTGCACAGATCAATGTACTTAACATTAATAAACATATTAATTAAATATAATTCCAGTTACTGACTGTTTAGAAATAACAAAGGTCAACCAAACTCATCCCAATAAAATCCTTCTGTCAAACTTTTGGCATATATTTTCTCTGTAGATTATACATATATTACCCACAGAAAGCCCACCTTAATACTGTTATTCTGAAAGATGACAAAGTTAAGCATTCAGGATTTAGGAAATCCCAGCATTAAGGCTCCCTGCACAACCTTAATTCAACCTCTGTCATACATGTGTATTGCCATCATGTATGGTGACACAGTCACATAGAGGTTTCTTCTCACAAGACCTCTGCCTCATTCAATTACTTAGGAAGGACAGTGCCCTGTAGGTGTTTAATATTTTATTTTTTCCTTGTTCAATACACTGTTGCCTAATGCGTTATTCATCAAACACTGTTCAAGCCTGCTCTGAAAAAAAGAATATAAAATTTCCTCAAGGGCTTTTCTGTGGTGCTTACCATAATAGTGCTGGAGTGATACACAAATGTTAATGAATCATTTCACAGATTGAGAAGAGAGGCAGAGATATTCAAAGTTGGTAAGCAATTTCAAATGTCTGCAACCTGTTTCTATGATTATTTAGCATTGTATTTTCAAAGCTCAGCTTCCACTAACTACAGCTGCAGCTGTGAGCATTCAGCATTTCTGCAACATGGTCCTACAGCCTCAAGTCAGAAAACCAGGAAATACGGGGAAATAAAAGTGTCCAGGTCTGGGAAGTCACCTGGAAGGTCACCTACTTAGGGCTCCCTCCTGGAAAAAGCCAGGTTTACAAAACTGGTCTGAACCAGTCCTAAATTGAATTTCTCATTGTAAAGATTCCAGTTTGA
Organism: Oceanodroma leucorhoa; assembly: GCA_030449065.1. Classification (NCBI taxonomy): domain Eukaryota; kingdom Metazoa; phylum Chordata; class Aves; order Procellariiformes; genus Oceanodroma; species Oceanodroma leucorhoa. Next base: position 606,849 of record JASVER010000131.1, on the reverse strand, counting down.
GCTTCAGAAAACTTCTGTCAAAACTGGAGTGTATACCTGAGTGTCTTGATTTTGATAGATTGGCATTTTGTGACAAAAAAGTTGTATAGAAAAATTCCCAAACAGCTTCAGTTGTAGCAAAGACACACCAGGGAACCAAATTAAGGTTGCCCCAGCAACGTCCATTTTTTGGTATTTCTTAGCTTTTTGAGTGCTTTAGAGTGTATCCTTAATAATAACCTTTTACCAGTGTGTGTGTGCAATTTGGTTCCGTAACAGTGAATGCAAACTTGTTTGTGTTTACATTTGCGCATAGGCATAGATGTGCTTAGACACAGTACTACATAGACTATCAGTATTCTTACTTTTATTTGCATACTATGATTAAGCAAGATAGAAACAGTATATAAGCAAGCAGATAATCTGCTACTTCTGACATTATTTTTTTTTAAACAATGACATGAAACTGCCTCAAGCTTTAGCTTACACTGGAGGATACAGTTGTTGGTGATTTTCGCAGCTATAAGCAAGTATATAAAGACAATAAATAAATTTCCAAAATATTTGTGTATTCATGGTTGTGGCTGTATTATTTACATCTCTAGACAGGTTTCTAACTCATTCAGGAAGGATATTATGTGGGGACATGGGGAGGACGTTGTGATGGGAATAGGCTATACTTTTACCATAGATGTTATTCAGAAAGAATTTTAATAAACCCACCAATTGTATTACATCAGTGCATCCTCTTAAATCCCATGGAGATTCTCCTAAACAGAGCTAAGCCATTTGCCTCAAATATCTTATCTATTTCTGTCACTACACAAATCCCGTAAATATTTTAGTCACTGCAAGGCCAACTGAAGTGGTAAATTACCTCGTATACTAAAGGGAAAATTGTTGAATAGAGCTAGGTTTGGATCCTGCTGACAATGAGGCTGCTGGGATTGAAGACAACTGCAGGAAAATCAGAATTATAAGCAGTATCATCCCCATCCAACAATTACACTGTTGCCTATTCGTAATGTTCCTTTATACTTCTCCTTGCTTTTCTTTTGTCTGATGAGACATTCTGCTATTTTCCTAAGCACATGTTGAAAGATAACTGACAAAGGATGGCCTCACCTATTATTCTTTGTAATGGAAGTGTTTGCAGACAGGTCACCAGAGGCTACTGCAGCTTTTGGAAAAGCTGACGATAATACAATGAAAGCATTTCTGAAACCTAAGGCTGCCACTACTGTACTTCTACTTCTCCATTTTACAGTGTCAAATGCTTTTCTTAGTGCCCCTTAGCTAATTCTGGAAGCAGGGACTTTTAGTAGATGGATAGTTTAACCTGGGAATAAAGCTAGCAGCACCAGGGGACAAACCCAAGTGGCTCAGATAAGGTTCAAATTCACTTACAAACTTATTCATAAAATTGTACAATGAAGGACAAATCCAAAGAACAATTAGCTTCTGCCACTACATGAATTATCTTTCTAACAAAACCACCAGAGTGTTAGCTGTGATCCCAGGAACTGACAATTCATAATGATGACATCAGCCTACAAAGGGAATGCAGAAAGAAATGCATAGAAAGGATTATTATCCTCCCTTATTCTCTAGGATTATTATTTGTGGTTTGTGGTACCATTGTGCTTGTGACACAGACATTCAGTTGTAAGCTTTGCCACTGGCTTTTTTTTAAGATGTCCTTATCGGGAACAGACATAAGGATTCTACTTTCAGCAAAAAATCCTGAGTTTTGTGGCTTTTCCACAGCCTTTATAGGCAATTCCGAAGTTTAAGGGAAGTAAACGACATCTTTACTAATGGAGAATAGACTCCAGAAGACATACCTGTAATTCTCATGTACTTTCAAAGCGCCTGTGGTTGCATATTATTAAATACAGAAAGGACAATTCAGCCACAAAAGGCTGATTGATCTGTCCAAATTTGACCTTATTTACACTAGCAAAAAGGTTGCTGGCAAGTCCAGTGTAAAATGGGCTCTGCTCTCAAATCATGTAGGACATCTTCAGGAAAGGGCTGAGCATACACCTTGCTGTAAGCCAGCAGATACACACCATTAGCGCAACGCCATCCTAAGGTCTTAGAGGAGGTCCCAATGCTCTGGACTCTGTAGAAATCAAAACCACCTCAATACCACACTAGTTCTGGCATGGACATCTCTTGCCCCAGGACAACTCCAAGTCACAGTGTCACCTGTATCACATTAAACACCTCCTGCTCCCCTTCTCATTTCTCTACCCTGCCCCTTGCCCCACCAGCACAGGCCCCTGCACTGCCCTGCTCCTCAATGATGCAGGGAATTTGGGGTCTTCCCCTCATGTCAGGGCAGCATCTCCTCCCAACCCAAACAGCCTAGCACCCAGCTTGCTGCACTGCCCCTCCTCGGGACAGTCGCCGCGTGCCTCGGGGCCGTTCTGCTCGCTGCTCTTATAACTGTTTGCCAGGGACTGGCCTCAAGAGCTTGGAGTGTTGCCATCCTGCTGTCAAACACCCCCCCACTGCCACCCCTGTCTTTGTTTTCATTGATATCTAGTATTTTAAAGCATTAAGTCTGCCCGGATATGATTGGATGTCAAGTTGGATGACGGTGTGCAGCGCTGTCACAGRGGAAAATTAACAGCATATTTCTACTTTGGCAGAACCCAGTTGCTCATCTGGGGCTGGAATCTCATTGAGTTGTGACTTGCACTGTTTGTACCTTAAGAGCAAGCAGCATGGACAAGGTGCCTGGTTGAACACATGTGTCTGCTTAGCATCTAGATTTTAAATTACAGCTATGGCTGTGCTAGCAGAAATGCATATTTTCCTGTGAACTGACTGTGATGCGTGGATTCAGAAAATTCCCTGCTGGGCCTTTTAAAGAGGCTGTCGTATTTACATGCCTCCAAGAAGGAGGTTCAGAGAATTAAAAATAGTTCTCTCTCATACAATGGTGACACGATAATACCATTTTTTTTTCCTGTTCTGAATCAAAACTTGTGCTTAAGAGGAAGGGGAAGGGAGCCTTCACCTCCCTTTTTTTGGAACTCTGTTGAAGGCTGACACCAAAATGTAGTTATATGGGCTGGGCACATTTTTTTTCCTGAAAGAGGTCAGAGGGGTGAAATCCCAATATCCTCTGCCTTCCCTGTGGAAAGAGGCCACAGCATATTTCTGCTGAGCAGCACTCTGAATGTTTATACTTTACTTGGGAAATTTCTTTCTTTTTCTTCTTTAAACAATTTATGACATTTTCTGGAAAGCAGGAGCAGCAGCAGTCTGTTCAGACCAACTTAAAAAGCCGGAGGTTCACACACACCTCTGGATAAAAGTTTTCCAATTGATGGTTTTGAACCAAAGTGAAAGAGGGAGGTCTAACCCCAAGTTTGGTTTTGTTTGGTTTATAATTTTTGGAAAGCAGTGGCAACCTCTCCTCAAGTGGAACCTGAGTAAAAGATGAAGATGAGGAAAGGATGTGATTTCCATATAATCCGTGTGCACCTGCATGCAGCCGTGCATGCACTGTGTTTTACAGACATGTGGCTCCAACTGCAGCATCCCAGGTACGGCACCCAAGGACTGCACCTGATCCGTGCAGGCCGAGAGAAGGAAAGAGGCAGGTTTGGTGTTGCAATGAGCACACCCTCCCAGCGGGCGAGGGTTGCCCAGTGACCTCCGTTCTCCTGGCATGACTGGACTCTGCAGCCTTCCTGCCATGGGGCTCTTTCTCAATGCTGTAGCCAAGCCACAAGCCTGGAAAGCAATGCTGGAACTATTAGAAAAGGCAAGAGTGTTGTTGCTGGGTACTGCTCAAAGCCACTTCAGTCCACTGTAGAAAACATTGGTGTTTGTTTGAAAGAAAAAACACACTGTACCTGTATGTAAAGAGCTAATTGAAGTCTGGAATAAAAGAAGGATTAGCTGATCTGTGAAGTATCTACTGAACTCCCCCAGCTACAGTATACAGTTTCCTTGAATTTAATATCTTAATTGCATCCACAGTTTCTTTGGGCACAAAATGAGAATGCAAGACTGCCGTATCCCCTGGCATGCAGGCTGCCRTCAGCTCTGAGTCAGTGCCTTCCATCTCTTCACCTAACCCTCGTAGTACAGAACAGTTCTTAGATATAAGAGAAATGATTAATACTTGAAGCTGTTCACTAGCTTCCATCCTCTTGGCAGAGGCTGTAGCAGTAACAATCAGATCGGTGCCAGCCTTCCTATATCGTGGTTTACGCAATCAAGATCCCCAAAGTTTTGGTGCAATCTACAAAAATCCTGGAAGGCTGCATTTGGACCATTGATTTCTGATGTTGCCAATTTCTAACGTTGCCTTTGGCTAGTCTGTTTTAAAATGAAAGTATTCAGTTTTGGTTTTGTTTTCAATAGGACCGTTAGGAGTTAATACAACTGTTCTGTCAGTATGGGCTGTGCAAACACTGGAGCCAAAACTCAACCTGAATAGTTTTCATTCTAGTGCCACCTCCTAGTCAAAGATTTCAACTGCTTTGTAGAGCACTAATGAAATAGCCAAGACTCACAACACTCCTCTGAGCTAAATAGGATTAACTCTTATTTTTTCTGAAGCTTCCTTTCCTCATGAAGAAAATGAGACACCAGAGTTATAAGTAATTTGCCCAGATTTTGCAGCCCAGGACAGCGGAATGTTGTCTGTGAAGAAACATTGCCTAAAATGGCAATAGAGCTCTATGCTCCAGATACCATAACTCACGCTCACTTGTCCATGAAATAATTTTAACTTATTCCTGAAAATTATCACTTGCACACAGGTTCTAAGCTACAAACCTATAGAACTAGGTATGGCTCAGCCTCAGTTTATCCATGCTGGGTTCCTCTCTGCTTCAGAATAAAGTCCATACTGTTATTTTTAGACACCAAGCAACAACGTGCTTCAAGTATTCTGTCACCACCCAGATGTCATTAAAAATGGCTCTTCAACTATTTGATTAGTGACTAATGAATCTAAAAAAAAAAAAAAAGACAACACCAAACCAGAGCAAAACTGTTCAGCAACATCAAAAAATAATGAAAACAAGTCTCTCATCAAATACACACAGAGAGATTTCTTTGGAAAAATACTAAAGCAGACTTGACAGTTTACAAAGAAACAATTGCAGTTAAGAATTCTGAAATACAACAACAACAAAACAGCACAAGAACCAAGTCGGCTAATATTGAGGCCATCAGACTAAACTTACACATTGCACAAAGATTATATTTTTTCCAATGAGAGAAATACCTCTCTGCATCACTCTTGATGGTGAAAATCCATCCCAAGTTAGATGTAGCAGCTTAGACAGGAGACAGAAATTCTGCATCAGGAAATTAGCCAGATAATTAAGTATTTGTCAACAGGAAAAAAAGTTACAAGCACAGATGGATTCCCAACTGAGGTTTTTAAGCTTTTGGAAGTAATATCTTTTCCTAAGCTGCTTAGAATCTTTAATGATGTTTTTAAGTCAAGGGCAGTTAAAACTGAATGAATCTGATGGAAATATTGTCACCTTTAATGAAGACAAACCAGCAAGTCTGTTGCCATTTGCCATGCCATTTCAATATCAAAAATACCTTCAAATAATTTGGCAAACAGATTGGAAAACTGCATAAAGCTCTCGATTAGCAAAGATCAGGTTGGTTTCAGTACTGGCAGGTGGATAACATCAGGCAGCTTGTGGATTGAGTCAATAAAGGAATGAAAGTGACATCATTAAATGCCATAAAAGTTTTTGTTACAGTCAGTGAGGATAATTATTATAAACATGACAGATAATGGAGGAGGAGCAGATCTGAACAGCTCGAGTAGTGAGATCAGGCCAACCACTTTGCATGAAGGAAGAATTTGTACACTTTGGAAGGAATGTGTAGGCAACAGTGACCTCTCCCTTCCACCTCTGCTTTTCAACCKATTAGGAAAGGACAAGTATAGCAGATCCAGATAACGATAAATGAGGAAACAGCAATAATCAGCTAAACCAGAGGAATGGCTAACTGCACCAATGCAGGCATAACAGGTAGGTTAAATTAAAGTTTTGGAAAATTTTCTGATGGATATCTACTGATAGCTGATAGAAAAGTTAACACCGAAGAATAAGCAAGCTGCCTTTTTTAGAGTACTAGCAAAGGACATGAGTAACATAACCCTAACACCTGACATGGTTAAACTGCTCCAAGTTGTTTTAGGCTGATGTTATCCAAGATCAAAACTGCACCGGTGACTAACTTACTGACTATCTGTCAAGTACATCTTGGCTGGATGCAGCCAGTATTGACTCCATGACTGTATCTTTTGCCTGCTCATATTCCCAAGTATTTTTAAGAGACAAAAATAATTTTTAGAAGTGCAGAATTGATGAAAGAAAATACCTACCATTTGCTAAGATACCAAGGACTCTTTGATTACTTTGCTTTAACAAGAAAGAGAATCCACCTGTGGGATTTTCAAGATGTCCCCAGAATCTGTCAGAGGGAGCCAGGTGGGCAATAATGCTGAGATACCAACCTCTGTTTACCTCAGACACATCTCTGCAGGTGACATGAGTGATACAGTTCAMTGCTAAGATTATACACACATACCATTATAGAGACCCCAGCTTCAGTTCTTCTGAACCCCTACCAGGCCACATACAGATAGTGCACTTCTGCTATTCCGGTACTGAAAGTCCTAAAATATTTCATGTAGAACAGACAGTATTAACTGGCATTTTCAGAGGAGCCCAATGGATTTAAGTGTCCAGATCCCATGAACTTTTCTGCCTAACTCCAATAAGCTCCAAAAATTCCAGCAATTTGTGCAGAAAGACGAAAATGATTTTGTTTTCCTGCCTTCATTTAAAATAACATTGCATTTCAAACCCTTCAGTTGAAATTCCCCTCAAAGTTTAAGAACTTTACAGCCATTCTTTCAGCATTTAATTTTCAACAAGTTTTAACATTAAAACACAAACACTATATTAGATACAGTTCAGTCCTTTCCTAAAGAAAAGTATCGGCACCAATACAATGAGGATATCCAGGAATTTTTATCAAAAACAAGGAAAGAAAAGTCTTAGAATAACATTTCTTACCTTGTTTTTTTGCTTGTGGTTTGGGGTTGTTTGGGTTTTTTATTTATTTATTTTTTAGGGTGGAGATGTATGAGACAAACACAGAAGGACTGTAATCCCAAGTCTTCCTTTTTACTTTGACTACAGAGTCTAACAACTTCTTCAACAACTCCCAGTTCCCAAAGGATACTAAGCCTCCTTTTTCTCTGTAAGTAGGAAAAAGCAAGCCTYCAAAGCACAGAAGAATTAACTGAAGGGAGGAAAGTCATTGGAATTTGAGATATTACAAACGCATTTATATAAATTTAATTTTAAAAAGTTGTTATTTCAAACCTCCAAGAAAGGATAGAATTTGCAGACCACATGCAGAGGCAAAGAGGTGATAATTAATTCTGTGGTCCAAGGGCATAATTTCAAAACACAGCAGTGAACTTAATAAGCCTGATACAGAAGACAAAAGTTAATTATATGAGTAAGTAGGGGAAAGGCTTCTGATAAGGAAATTCCCATTGTGTTTTGGTCCTCTAAATTGAAGGAGGGTGGCTTTCTTTTCAAGATTTTTTCCTAGCGGTAAAAGAAACTCATTAGAAGTTATTAATTCAGAAGTACCACAACAATTTCTTCTTTCAAGATAATTTACAGAGATGTATCACTCACTGGCTACTGGAGAGAGTGTGGGCTGAAAGGTAACTTCATGCAGATATGATAGACTCAACCAGAACATATGGACATTAATTGGGTGTTTAAAATTATGTACTCTTGGATAARTGGTGAAATTACAACTTCCTGCAGTACTACTATAACAAGGCTCATGAGTATATGCCATAAAAAGAAATGCCTTTAGCACAAAAATGTGAGTAGTAAGCCTAATTTTATTAATTTTGGTCAGTCATCGTGCATGTTTAAAACATGGACACATAGATGGCAACTTCAAAGATTTCTTCTATAAAAGAAAAAAGATTAGAGCCATACAGACTTCCTCCAATATTTTGATGAGACAGTAGCAAGTGGAGTTTTGTTGTGAGCATATGGAATTAGTTTGCATTAACAGAAGAAATATGTGCAGTATGCCCAGAAGCGGCTTAACCTGCCACTGGAAGAGCAGTGGACATAAACACATGGAATATCATGATGACATCCACACTACCCAAACCTCTAAGCAAGTATTAAGATACAGATTGAGCTGACTCAGAAAGAGTAGAGCAAAGATAGTAAATCAGCACTATGTTTGAGTATCCTAAACTAGACTGAAAATGGGCTGCCAAGAAGATACCAACCACACAAACAAAATCTTAGGACTCGATACACGTTACAAAAAATTATTTTTTTTTAATGGCACAAGCAGCTTCTGTCTTATGATTTTATTAAAGAAAGTTGAAGATATAAGAAAGATGCAGGAAAAAGAAAAAAAGAGGTCAAATACTGAACAGGCATCCATTTAAAAAATCCATTGTTCTTGTAAGACAGTTACTGCTTTTTCCTCTGTGATACACAGCTTTGTCTTCCAAATAAGATTATTTGTATTTGTTTCATTTCTGCCTGCCAATTTAGAGTGCACTCAAAGAATTCCAGCACATTCATCAGGCATAATGTTTATTTCAGGCATCTCTACAGCTTGTACTTTCTCCACTGAAATATTTCTAAGTGCTTATAACCCAAGTCTTATTTAATATTTTCACCCTCTTCAGCTCAAAAAATATTTAAAAATGTGGTAGAAGACAACATGAAAAGCAGAAGCAGATCAGAAGGAATTTTCCYGACAAAGTCATTCTGTCATCCATATAGCCTAGTATATTACCAGGGGAAGTTCAGAAATGGAGTAAATTGCTAGTAAATGTCCCTGTGATTCAGAGATTGAGATTTTCATTTAACTTTTGATTAAACCAGGAATCACAAGCCTCCTTTTGCACAGATCACGCTTGAGAGTGATGTACAAGATTTTTTACAGTTTTTTTCATTTGTAGGCTCCATTAAGAAGAGTGGATTGGAAAGACAGGAGCATAACAGGCACAGCTGTATGCAGGCAGCAAATGTTTCAGCCATGCAGGTTTGCTGCCTGTATGCCAGAAATGCTCACGGCCAGTCATAAACTTTGCAGACCACAATAGAAACCACACCAACTACTCTTCAAAACTTTTAAATAAGCACTGTGATGCTTTGTCACTGTAGCCCTTGGAGCACAAGAAAAGGCCCTGGAATTATTCACTAAGCACCCTCATCATCCTAATTCAACCGTCTCCTTAAAATTTCCCTTTTCCATGCTAACGCTGCTCAGCTTATAATGATAAATACTCTGTATCATTGCTCAGTGCTACCTTGCACCTCCCTGAGCCCTAGCCCCAGTCCACTGCACACACCTGCAGGCCCCAGCTGCTTTTGGGATTTCGGGTTCAGTTTCATCAGGTGATTCCCAATCATTAGGATGACCCCTTCAGCTTATGGCTGACTCCACAGACCAAGACTATTTGGCCCATTTTATTTTCTCTGGCTTGCTACCAGTTTGTCTAAGAAGCCTCAACAAATGTAGGCACATTTGATAGTGATCTTGTATTATCAAGAAGGCTAGCACACAAAGTTGCTTCTCTTCAGCTAATAAATACTGCCCACAGATTAGCAAATTATTCGATGAAGCCAGCCCTCTCCTCTCCTCTCCTCTCCTCTCCTCTCCTCTCCGATTCCATCCTGGTGGGCACTGCCTTCTTGCTTTCCATAAGATATCCAGCAGAAACACGGGAAACAGTGGTTTAGTATTCCAAGGGTAAGTTGCTTCTCCTGTCTTTAAGAGCACTGCCTGACAAATAAGGCTCTAAATAGCAAAGATCAAGCTGTTTGTCTTGGAGGGATCTGAAGGCCAAGCAGATGTGTTCTCTAGGGTTCTTGCTGTCTCTCTCCAAGCAGTTGAAATCAGTTTTGATAATGGGTGCAGGCAGGAGGGCATCTGCTTTTTTCCAGGCCAGAAACATCCCAAGGAAGATCTGATTCATGGGGAGAGGCTTCCAGGAGGTGATTTGAGCTCTGCAGTTTCTCTCCATGATCTGAAGTGCTGGAAGGACCTTGCCCCACATGCTGGAGGTCAACACACCTTTCCTCCCCTTCCCAGCAAACAAAGGATGCTAATAGCCGCAGCACCCTGCAAAAACTGTCTCCTTCCATCCCCAATTCCTGAACTCAAATGGCAGCTGAGCAGGGAGGAGATACGTGTCCAGATGGATGATGAAGTCCCCATAGCCTGCAGTCTGCATTTGGGTTCTTTTCTAAAAAGAGAGCCTCACACAGAAAAGATGGAGGTGTATCCAGAAGGTATTTCCCACGATGCCTTTTTTTTTTTTTCAACTTTTGTTTCTTTACAGCCTCTGGCATATAAACACACAGCATCTGGGATGTGAACAAGCTTGGACCTAAATCTGAGGTACTTGTAGAGTGCCTTCACCATAGAGGCTGTGGGGAAATTCAGTGGGGAAATAGTAACTAACCTTGAAGATAAATTCTTCTTAGCTTCTATGCTATTCACCACCTTTCATATTTGCTTGTAATACCCCAGAATCTATCACTAGTTGTCATAGCTACAAAGGGGGCAGATTTTCAAAGTGCATGCCAACATCCATCCAACAGGAAGATAGAGTAGGTCTTAAATCTGTAGTTCTTTTCACCAGGAGTTAATGATGCAGCCAATTTGGGCATCACAAGGCACACAAACATTAAAAATATAATGATTTAAAGAAAATAAGTTATGACAAGGCAATTTAAAAAATGTGCTTACAATCACAGATCCAAACCAAAACAAACAAAAACAATCATTTCACAAAACTGAAGTGTGTGCCACAAGAATGTACTGCTGGCTGGTGTTTTCAAAAGTATTCTATTGTTCAAAGTAGCTGACATTGCCAAAAGATACAATAATTTTATTACATTGGCTTAATGCACAGTAAACTTCTCCATGTACCGTAAAATGGAGGAAAAACTGCAGGATTTTGAAGAGAAGCAAAATCTGCAAACTGAAACATCTCAGCTGCATGCCTTTGCCATGAATCAGTCCAAAGGAAATATTAAATACAGAAATAAATTACCCGAATTTTACCAAAGGCCCAACACCTAGCTGTTTGTTTCTACAATTAATTAGCTATAGACAGCTATAACAGCAGAAGTTTGGAGGTCTGTGCTTAAGGTAATTGCAAAAGGCATGTAAATTTAGACAGATAGTCAGTGGAAAAAAGGAAGACATGATTAATCAACAGGATTAGATAGAAAAATTCTTTGTATATAATTGTAAGGAGCAACTGTGCTTTAATTGTAGCATTGAGAGAATATGTCTTTCAAATGCTAAATTATTCATCGTGTTAGATACCTGAATGATCTTTTCTTAACTCTTCATGTAGGAGGTAAAAATTCTATAGACAATACTTAAGGGAAGATACTGGAGGAAAATTTATATGAAAAATTTAAAAGTCTCTCATCTGCCTAGACTGATAAATAGTAAATATGAAAAGAGGAAAAAAATGAAAAGAAGAAGAAAAAAAAGAAAAACCTGAAGGGAGAGCCATGATTTGAGAAGCCTGTTTCTTAGAACAACAAAAGTGAGTCATCATAATAGAGAAAGAATTAGTCATTCTTTGCAGCGCTACAGTACAACCCCTGCATGAGTTATGCAGAAGATATGCAGAATATGGACTAGACTCTGAATCAGGACATAAATGGCTGATTTTTAACAAAGATTCAGAGAAAATCAACCAAAGGCTGAAATCCCATGCATTATAGCGTTCTGTATATAGCAGCGTCAAGCCACCAACAGAATACAAACTGCATTCAGGCAGGCAGCTCAGAGATGCGGTTAATGGCGGAGCCTAATCCTGACATCTCACACAGACAAAGTTACCCTGTGTTATACCAAAAGATCTTGCCAGAATGAGGATAACAAGAACAGGATTAGGTATTCCTTCCAGAAACCAGTCAACTAACAGTTGATGTCATCTATCACGATTAAACCAGTTATCTGGCTTCCTGACGCTATTTTTATAGGCAAACGGGGCAAGACTGGGCCAAATCATCACATCTTTTTTATGTGGGAAGTAGTCCGGACTAAAATTTATAAGCCAGAATATTTTATTCTACACCAAAATATCATAACATGTGAAGTTATGCAAATATCTTTACTTTGGGAATAAATACTCCAGATTTATTCTTGAATAACTTAATGTGGAGATTTACCAACGAAGGAAGACATTTTTTTAAATCCACTTTCAAAGGTGATTAAATTAAACTTGAATAAGACAATCTTATTATTCTGTTGCATAAATGCTTAGAAGATATTGCATTTTAAATTTATATTTTACTTGAATTCTAGTTAATTTTCAATGTAAAGAGAAATGGTGTGTTTTTACTTTTTAGCTTAACCTGCTTCCAAAGGATACTGAATTAGAAAAAAAAAAACACTTTTAATGGAGGATAAGTATGTCTATATAGAGATACATGGAACAATTGTAAGGCAGTATATCATCACATTAATATATTTCTTGATTTCCACATGCAGGCATGTGGTATCCAGAGACTGACAATGCTACCTACATTAGTTCCATAAATTAGGACATTTGTGCTAATTTATAGTAGCAGTATCATAAAAGTATGCCAACAAAACACAGGATCAAAAGAAAAACAAAACACATTCGAAAGAAGGAATGAAAGAAACAATTCACTGCTCTGTTAGTGAACAAAAACAGGTTTGTCTGGCTGTGGAACGCACGTTACATCTTGCACTGCAGGCATGAGCTCAGTAAAATACAATTAAAGAATTAGAGAATAGTCGTGAATCCATAATGGACAAATGATACCCAGAGTCCCCAGTTTTCTCAGTGGAAGAAGGACGGTTGCCTTGTAGGAATGTGTTGAAAGCCTCTTGCCTTACTGCACTTTTACTGCCTCTGAAAGGGCCAGATTATTTCTTCTCATCACTCTCTGTTAACATGCCAGTGTTTTCTGTTTGTTTCCACTAGAGCTGACTCAGTCTGACCAGGAGTGATTTTTCTAAATTACATTTATATTTATGGCATGCTCAGGTTTATGCTGTGCTCAGTATCTGTTCCAAAGTATTTCAGTTGTTAAAGAAGAGCCAAGTTAGCCAAAAGAACAGTTTATCTACATAAAGAAGTGATACCTAGAAATCCTGCCAAGTGAGAAAAAGGTCAGCTATTTAAGCAAGCAGTGAAGTTAACAAGTAGCCTCCCTCCCCCAAGCCTGTTCAGATCTATCATGTGTGAACTGTAAGTTTGAAGAGGGACAAAATAGCATTACCCTGGTCTTGTTTAACCTGACCATTTCACAGCTGACTTTTTCTGGTTTTTTTAATGAGGGCTCTCTGTATGGTGGGCACAATTTATTCTTATTTGCTGAGGTGTTTCATATTCCAACTTAGCTTTTTTTACAAGAAAAATGGTTTGAATCTAAGGGAGGTGAAGTGCCCTTTCTTTAAAAAATGTGTTTACTTGAATGAATTTATAATCACACAATTTTTAAGGAGAGTTACAGCTAGATCCACTGGAGAACTGCCATTCCTACATCAAGATTTAGGCAGAACACCCAGGACACCACTGTTTGGGTTTGGGGCTTCAGCTCTGAACCTCCCAAGCTCAAGGTGCCAGTGAAGCCTGGAGCTGCCCAGTGCCTCGCCTGATTCCCACATTCCCAGGTACCTGCAGCAGCAACCCTGCAGATGGCCAGAACTGCCCATCTTTTTGGTGACAAACTCAGCTGCTGAACAAAGTGACAAGGATTCAAGAACAAGCTGTGTTTCTGCCTGAGCCCTCTAGGCAATGCACGTTACAGTGGGCACTCCTAGAGCTCACCTAACCTTGGCAACAAGTCACATACAGTATCCTCTTACAGTATTKCTCTTATTCCTAATGCTTCTTGTATTTCTTGTTTTACAGGAGAAAAGCTTATACAGGAAGGGTGGGGATTGCTTCCAGACAGCTTCACAGCTAGCCTGGTGCTGACAGCACTTTCCTAGGAGAGAGATAGGAGATAAAGGTTTTTGACAGCCTCCGGCTGAAGAGGGCAAGTAACTCCTCTCTCCTGTTTCCTAGGTGAACACTTCAACCACTYGACTATTTTGCTTAAGGCAAGGCCAGTTACCATCTTCCTCCTCCTCCAGCCCAATTTTGAGTCCTTTCTAAACAGTCATTCGTCTCTTGACTCCAGGGACAGCCCCAAACAGCAAATCTGAGGGGAACAGAAGAACTAGGTGCTTGAATAGCATGCCTTGGCTCCCTGCATGGGCTGGATTTCCAGCATCTTGCTTTTTGCAAATTTTCCTGGTCATTCTAGGAAGCCACTTGCTCAGCAGTAAGGCTGTGGTTTTCTCCATGTGGCTCTTCCACACGCCTGCTTCTCAGCACGCACTATGTAGACAGCTTATATGCATTATGTAAAGTTATGGGTTGTTTTTCCCAGGCCACCCAAGCTCCACTGTTGGGTGGATAAGGAGGTCACCGTCCCATGCCTCCTCCCTCTCCACCCATTCTTCTGGCTGCCACTGTGCATTTTTCCAAACCATGCCATGCAATTGCAGTTGTGCATCCTTCTCCACTAGAACTGAGGTTATGTCAACCTCTAGGTTGCTCAGCTGAAATGAGAGGTGCTGCAGGAGCTATCCTCAAGGCATTCGTAGTCTTTTTTTGGATCTCATGATTAGGAAAGTTCAAAACATGTTCCTGACTTCAAAGCCAAAAATGACATACAGAAAGAATCCTTTACAGATTAAACTTCTCCTCAACCTGAATTTGATATACCATGGGACTAAAAACACCACCCCCAAAATAGTGATTAGGCCAAATTGCAGTGATTTGATGGACTTCAGTGGACTTAATACTGGTAAATACTGGTTCGGGTTTTCCCCTAGACAGCACGAAAATATTAGTCAGAGCACTTTGTTGGAAAACATCTAAAATTTTTTGTGTGTGCATGAAATAGGAAACACACATTAATAAGATTTTGAGATATTGGAGAAGTAGATTGAATTAAATCCCTCATAGAAATGTTAGTGCCTGCTATGGTCAGGGTTGTGTTTTGATTCAGTATCAAATTCAGTACTATATACTCACTCCCAAAAGAAAATGGCTGATAACTGAAATCAAAGAAATAATAAAGGAGCTATTCACTTGCTGGCTGATTGGGACTCCAAATTCTCATCAAATCAGGAGCAAATACAAAAAGTGAATCTGATCACTTCTATTTTGGGTGTTTTTTTGATTTGTATTCAACATGCAGATATGGAAAGATGTTGTTTTCTTTTTCAAAAACATGACTTGATTTTGTTGATTGTTGAAAATTAGCTTCATGAATATTTCAGTAAGGAAAAAGCATTTCATCAAGTATTCACCGACTTCACAGAGCTAATACACAATTGACTTAAAATAACTTATGTTTACAAGGCTGTATTACATGGAAAAAGAGCAACTTGGTTGGTCCAAAGCTGGGTATTATTCATCCTAGATATCAACACAGAAGATCTCCAAGCCTTTTGGAGGTAGTCAGAGTGAAAAATTTTGCAAAGGGCATTCCTTACCAGGCTATATATTTCTAAGAGTAATGGGTCTGGGTTAGGTCCAGAACTTCTGAACTGAGTGCCTCTATTTTGCCTCCTGAATCCATTTCAGCATTTCAGTGAATGGACTAGACAAATTCAGATAAAATGCTGAGAATTTTTATGGATTTAATAATATTGAAAACCAAATCACATTAATATTTCTGATGATACATAGTTTGTAGCAAGATTTTCTTGGGAAATCACAACTTTGTGACTGAGAACCAGAACAAATTTGGCTACCAGCTATGATAAGTAAGTCCAAACATTCCTGTTCGACAAACTGGCTGGAAGTCCATTTGCTAAAAACTGTCACCATCTTTATGCTGATTTGCCAACCACAAGGTTATAAAAACTCTGTTGGATGGGTTTGAGTTCATACATCAGATCTAGAAGGCATACAGATTTCAAATACAAAGTGCTCTTGTCATGTACTTACTGCTATTTTGAAGACACATTTAATAAAAGTCATCAGTAACATATGTTTGCTAGGCTTTTTACAAAAGCAAGCCACCATCTACTGAGGAATTCATGCTATAATGGGATTGCTTTGAGCCGTGTTGTGAAAGGTAAGACTCAAAAAAAGTAACTTAATCATATGTATAGTTTATTAATAACAAATCTAATATTCCCCGTTTATACTCTGCATTTTCTGAGTGGTAATAAGCAACACAGTTTCTATGAACATCAACAACAGTGGTTTTAACTGTTGTGCTTACAAATTTAACACTTTGGCTTGTTACCTCTTAGATTTCATAGAAGGGAGGATGTCCAAGAAACATTTTGCTTATGTACAGCACACCATGGAAGGCCAGAACAGACTCCAGAGATCTGAAGAACTAGTGTAGAGGTAGTATGTAGGCTTGTGTTTTTGGAATTATGCTGCTGAAACTAAATGTTTAATTTTAGTAATACATAATTAAATTTTTATCATATAAATCATATTACCCAAAAAATGTGGCCATCTCAGGAAACCAGCTGATCTTACAATTTTTGCCATCTTTTGAAGAAGATTTGTCTAGAAAGATATTACACTGCTGTAGATAAGTACAAGTATGCTGGTTCTCACCAGAATCTGCGCTAGCTTGAATGGATAGCAGAAAAAAATCTCCTGTTGGATGTACTATCCAAACTCTCTGGATAAAAAAATTCAGCCTAAAACCAAGAATTATTTTAGTTCTAAGACACTAGTTCTAGGACAACCTTAAACTACAGATAAATGTCAGTTCTTAATTAGGTTATACTGATAACTATATTATATGTCACATTTATGTGGTACTTGCAAAGACACTCACTAAAATGAAGACCAAATGATCAATTACTGATGTTTTATACAGCGTATCTGCAGTGTTAACTTTCCCAATGGAGTCTGATTCTGCAACTTTTTTTTATGAAGAGTATATCCTACAGATATTTTTACACACTTCTAAACAAACATGTTACCCTAGTTGATTTCATCTGCTGAAGTTTTAAATGCTTTCCATACCGAAGCCCTGCAAAGGCCTACTGATTGATTATTATTGGTGTGGCTGCCAATTAATGTATTTAAATTCTTAGATTTCTGAGATTATATTGTGTCAAAATTTTTCAATTTTCATCTTTGACTGAAGCATATTAATTTTTCTTCTTCTAATTGAATTTGAGAATGATTTTGGAGAAATATCATTATTCCCAGTGCATATTTGGCGGAATAACAAACATACACAATGCAGTGCTCAAATACACTTCATAACTAGTATTAATTTGTGTAATATGAGCTCAGCTGGACTCAACAGCAGAGACAAATAATCATCTCCTCCTTCCTCCACTGCTCCCCCAAAATGAGGGAAAGTTCATGCCATCAACAGTGACAATATACAACGGAGTCCCAGGTATACACATGTGCTACCTGAGAAGATCAGACCACTGCTATGTGTCATAGATCTGCAATTAATGTTAACGTGAAGTTTTTTCTTACCAAAAGAATGCAATTAAACACTGAAACGGTGCTGATTTGAGATACCATTGACTAGTTTGTGTCACAGAACTCCTTAATGAAAATCAGTTTCTTTCATAGTGAGCCCTAAATGTTATCAATCAAAACCCGGTTGCCTATGGATGTGGACACCCTTTGAAATAATATACTATCAGGATAAATAAGGACACTTCCATTTCTCAGCGTCAATGAAAAGCACTCAAAGCTTTGGGCTGCTCATTTATGAATTTTAATGAGGCCTGGATTTGTCTCAGAAGGAGGCAGCCTTAGTTTTCAAAGTGATTCAGACAAGTCAGTACAATATTAGAAAACAGTACAAAAGCATAAGCGATAATATAATAAAGCACTTTGATGAAGCTACGTTAGAGAGGGGAAGCCAGCTTACATAAAATCACTACCACTGCTTCTCCTAAACTACAAAATTACCAACTTCGGATCTCAGTTTCCAATGTCATTTTCACCTTTTGTTGCTAAACAGTTTGTGGTATGGAATGAACAATAAAAATAGAGGCTGATTGTTATAGTTAAATCTGAGACAGAGGATAATTTGACACTTCTCAGCCATCAGACAATTACAGGGCAGACTCAAGTTAATTTTGGCTTTAGAAAATGTTTGCTTACTCGAATTATTTTAGCAGGGTATTTAAACCCAGAATTTGATTTATCTTTAGCAGAACCTAATCCAAGGCCTTTGAGGTTCCCAGTCTAACCTCCACTCTCCAAGTCCCCCAGACGCATGCGCACGTCTATGTACCGCAGCAGCCCTGCAATGCTTTTGTCCCAACTACAGCCACAAATGGGGGGAAAAGCTGTCCTGGCTCGGCCCACGATCCTGTTCCAGCCTCTTTCCTCACRGTATTTCTTACATCTCCTATATTTCCTAGCGGTGGGCAGGCCTATGCATTGTTTCCTTATCTGCAGAATGGAGAACATCACTGCCCACTGTCGCAACCACTGTTGCAATACCAGCAGGAGGCTCATTTCTCCAGCAACCTTGATTTCTTCCACAAGTCAGCCTTCAAGGCTCTGCGAAAACCTGGGCTCTGCTGGCGTGCACTCAGGAAGAAACAATAGGTGAAAAAAAGGTCAATATTTACCGAACGGGAAAGGCCAGCTCCCGCATAAGCTTTCCACTGCCTAGTGAGTCATGTGGCGTGAGAAAGGTCTTAAACACTGGATTCATTAAAGTCTGGTTGTTTTAGGTGAATGCCATGGTGGCTACAGAAGACCAATGCTTAGACCAAAAAGCCAGCTCCCAGGTGGTCACCCTCTGAGCACTGGATGAACTACCAACAACCCAGGAGTTGGGAGGAGGAAGGGTATCTCTCTGGTTGCTGTAAGAAAAAGCCAGCCCAGGACCCTCACGAGTTGGGAGAACCAACTGATTCCTCCCACTCCCCTAATTCCATCACCTCATTTCTCAGCACAAGCGGCTCCCCTCCGTGCTGCCATGTCCCTGCCTCTCCTGCTGGAAAATGTGGGGTGGGAGGGTCCCTCATTCAGCCTCCCTTCTGCAGCTCTTCCTGGAAAGGTGGCACTTCTGTAATATCTAGCAGGTGAGCAGAAATGAAATGACATGACAATTCCTATCTTGATGATAGGGATCAGAGGATGGGGTTGTTAAAAATCTCTCATGGAAAACCTTCATTTGCTCTCTCATCTGAGTTACTTATCTTCAGGATCTCCACTTTGCTTTCTGAAGGCAGACTCTTAAATGTAACAGCAGRTGGAAATTCCAGGCTTGTTGGGAGCCTATGTGAGTTTTCATGTGTTCAAACAAAACTCTCTCAGTTCCTCCTTTGACTGCCAGGAACTTCTAAATACACTCACCATTCTGCAGAAATGAATTAGAAGCACGTAAAATTGATGCTGCTGTTCTTCTCATTTCCTTACACCTCCTTGTTTTATTCTCATCTTTACCTACTGGATTGTTTTCTTCTCCAACCTTATTGCATGTTTTCATATTCCTTGTTCATGCCTCTTTCTTATGCAGCTGTTCAAAAGCATATATGTTCTTCAATTTCTTTTACCTTTCATGTTCATTCTGCTCCCTCTTCCTTCWAACTGCTTACTTATACTGAGATCCAGCTTTCAAATTCTTTTTAATTGCTCTGCACTTATGCTTAGTGCCACACTCCAGCTGATCTTTTTCATCTTTGTTGCATTCACCTCATCTCTCCCACACTTCTGCTTGTTGTGAAAGATAGAGGAGATGGTATTCTTAGCACGGCAATGACATAAACAGAACTACTGTGCATTTGAAAAAATCAGTTCATTATAGCCAGGAATGGCAGACTTTAAGCCAAGTTAAGTATTGTCATAGTATCCTTCAAAAAAGGTTGACAGTAGGTGGGAAAATTTCAGTTCACTCCTAAACTCATGACGGGTTACTGCTGTATGAGAACATACGATACGTTACATTCATCACACTCAGTTAATGAGATCAGCTGATGGTATAAAGCACATTTAGGAAGTGGTAAATTTATGTGATATATAAAATGCTTTATTTGGGCATTTAAACACTGCCACACCCAGAGAAAAAGTTTTTCTGCCTTGCAATACGTTAACCATTAGCCCAACACCAGAGTAGTTGTTAGCTGACTCTTTACTGTCTGGGCAGGTGATAGCCACACCTATCCATTTTCCTGGAAGGGGCGTAAAATAGTTTGGAAGTCTGAAACTTTTACCTGATTAAGGGCTAGGGCATTGTTACAGGCACATAGCGTACATTTGGATCATTACCAAAAAAGCGTGATCTCCCAAATCCCTTCTACCGCCTGTAAATGGAAATCAGATATATAAGGACTGACCACCGAACCACAGACTAAGTCATGCAGGTGTGAAGCATCATAACCAGCTATCAGCCGGGCAATATCAAGTAAAAGACACTTTTAGATCTAAACTAGTAAGTAGGTAGATTTTATTCTCTTTTCGTTGCTGCTCGCTTGCTTCTGCAACCATTGGCATCTCGTGACCTACATTGGGATTCTGTCAGAGAAATTATTTTCTATTCTTTTAAATTAGTTTTTCTTAGAGCAGCTATAGGGCAACTGGCAAATGTGAAGGTCTTTGTAGGCTTTGCAAGTGAGTCTTGTTTAAACACATAGTAGTGTACCAGTTTTTCAAATGGTTCACAATCCCAAAACATTGCTTCAGAACCTCTGAAGAGTAAGTCTGAATTTCTTGAATTTGCACCATTCAGACTGCAGATAATAGACACATCTCTTCCACATTCTTAATTCCCATTACTTTTTGCATTATCCTGGTGCCTGGGAGTCACAGTCATGGATTTGGGTCCCCTACGTGTGGCTTGGGAAGCACCCTGTAAGATAACCGCAATCAGTGCCTCTCTAAAGCGAGTATAAGAAAAGGTGTCCTGACCCGTCTCCCAGTGACACTTTTTGTTGTCCAGGAATGTATACTACAAAGCCTCATCTGCCAACAAGACTATATATATTAGATCAGAAGATCCCCTCCCTAAATGGGTAAGACTGTGGAAATCACCCAGCTAAGCCACATGAAAAGGCTGCAAGCTGGTCCAGGGGACAATTAAGAGAATTTCTGTTTATATGAGAGCCTTTTGCTCAGGATTACCAATCTCCTGACAAAAGGGCTGCTTAAGAATGCAATAAAGATTACGAAACCAGATAAGAACGTACCAAGACTTTAAACAGAGTTGTAAAGATAGCAGTATTTATTAAAAACCACGTCCTCGTGCAATCTCCCACCCAAGGAGAACAACCAAAACATTTAACAAGTGTGTAAATTTGGAGCTCAGGTACTCCCTCAGAGGTCTGGTGCTCTCTTAACATAAGAGTGACATTTATTGCCCAGTAGATGAACAAACCATTTTCTATCCAAAATGGCAAATCAGTTCATTGAAATGCTCATGAGATGCAACGCCTATTTTGCTGAGAAGGAAACAGAGTGTGTAGAATTTATGTAATGACAAGACCTTCCATGCCCAAGACATGGATAGCATTTGTGGCACCTGAATTAAAGCTTAGGCATTCCTGGGTCCCAGTCCCACAATAGGATTTGGAAACCTGTTTCCACTCACCGTAGAGTAAGCAGTGACAATAAGCCTTTGCCAGAAATAAGTGCTTGAATATCAAAACAACTGTCAAGCTTTAACCTCATCAGGTGGGAATGAACTTCAAAACAGGAAAGCATAATGCAGTATAAGCCCTAAAGCCACATTCCGTGTCTTGAGGTAGAAGTTATGAACCACAGAAATCTTGTGTCAGCAGATCGCAGATCATGGCAGGCATGCAGGGAATAAAGAGATTATCAAAACTGGGATGAGCTAAGCCCATGACGTACAACCCTGCAAATGACCTGCTATTCAACAGATGCCAGCACGGAGCTTTTAACACTGGGGACAGATGTTTGAAATGTTTAATGGGAGAAAGAAGCCCTGCCTCTGCATGTTGAACCTGCTCCTGGAGCATCCGCAAGCACTTGGCCAGGCAAGTACGGAGGCAGTTTAATTTTCTGCTCCCAGAATTATGACTTCCTGCACAGGCTGTTAGAGACCCTGCTGCTGATCTAGGTGAAATGCTCAGTTTTTATGTTTTGAAATAAGCAGGTCTCTGGCAACTGCTTGAGATTTGTTTGTTTTTCATACATACAAACACAGCAATTCTAAACATTGCAGCTAAAAGGGAACATGAATATTTGTTACAGAGGATGCTAATTCACAGACTACTAGGCAGCCATAAATCCAGTCTTATAGTATATTAGAAGAAAATAACATATTTAGTCAAGTGATCTGTATCTTAATAAAAATACAGTGATTCATATTTCCAGCAACTGCAAACAAATAATCTTAAAAACATCCTTTTAGGTATTGGGAAATGGTACTCTTGTCATCATCCCACTTTACTGATGAGAAAATCAAGACCTCAGCTTCTTGCAAGAGGAATTCGTCATAATTTACGTCTGATCTATGGCACTGAGAGGAATCCTGTATGAGCCCCTTTCCAGCTGTAACTCAAATTATCTTTACTTCTGCTCTGGGTGTACATGCCTCTTTCAGGACCTCGAACTGGGAGCAGGATCATTTGAGCTAAGGCTCAAATGATCAACTAGCATAAATAAGCATACCTTCCTCTGTTTGGCTAGCACAATGAAAATACTAACAATTATGTGATCCTCCTTTTTTATTTTATGGGAATCTGAAAATATCAAGCACTTCAGACCTTCCCTTTCTTAATAAATAATGTTAGGAGAACCTGTTTAAATAGATAACAACATCAAAACAGTAAACTTAACTTTACTGGCCTATATAGTCTGTCTTTACTGCCAACTGATTTGTTTTTCTTTGTTATATCCATTACTGAGATTTTTTTTAAGGAGCAATTTTTCTTCAAATACCTATAATGATTGTAGATGAAGTCCTGGCTTGAGGTTTTGTTCTTTGCCTCTTAAGTCCTGACCCCGCAGATTTTTTCTCTTAATTTGGAAAGGCTTATGGCCTGAAATTGGAAATGCAAAGACCATGCAAGCATTGCCCTTCTCTTTAGATTAGATATTGAACTGTCTCTTTAGCCGCCCTGTGGACACTTTAGTTTACGGTACAGATGCTTGTAGGAGAACAGAGAAACCAGGAAAAATATTTCCCTTTTCAAAAGATTTGTACTCCGTACTTATGAAAGCTGAACTCTCCATCAAAGGAATGTTTCCTTGGTCACCTTCTCCCCATCATCATGAGTCCCAAATGAAAAGGGTGCAGCATGAAAGAAAAATGGACAGATTGATATTCTCCATACCTGTATACTGAACTTCACCTGCAGAAAGGCAGTAACAGTGTTTAGGAAGAGAGGACACCATTAGGTCTTTTGCGGGTTTGTCTCAAAAAAAAAAAGGGCTGGATGAAAAGTGCTGGATTTTTCCTGCAGAACTTTCTATGACCTGCCTAGTTTAAAATGTCACTGAAGCTACGGACTGCCTTGGATATTCACAGGAAAGTCCAGAAAACCCTCCACTGGATATTTGAACAGAGGTGCCTGGGGCTTTTGGAATTTATTTAGAGATTATAATATCTACACAATGAAAATAATTTTTCAAGTTTCAAAGGTTTTTTCTAGCTTCCCACATTTCTCCAGAACTTGTGATTCCCAACTACAGACATCATTCTTTCCCCACCTCTTAAAAATGGATGTATTAGGCTGCTTCACGTTCTTTATCCCCCATTACAGAAAAAGTAAATACAATTGTTCCTGCCTGAAACATTCATTTTCCCAGTAAGCCACTCCGCCCCACTGTCCAACACTGCAATATTTAAATCTGATAAACGTGGTGAAGAATCTTAGATTTTGTGGGATCCCGAGGCATTAGGGAATTAGCAAGTACTCTTCTTGTATTTTACAGCAGTGCTAATAAAATACATAATTGCCAGAAGAGATTTTTTTTTCTTTGTAATCAAAGGCAACTGAACATTATTTACTGTGTGGTCAGTATGAGCCTGAATAATACGAATTATAACCACAAAAGAGCTTTTAGGTGAGTGGAAAATAACAGCCAGGGGTTTTTTTTCCCCTTAAAAAAGCAACAACCAAACCCAGGAACACAACAAACACAATGCCGTTTTAGTGCATTTCTGGGAATGCTTAATTAGAACTACACAGCACAAGTCAATATTAAAGCTCCATAACAAAATTATACCTTTTAAAAATTCACTGGGATTCAAATCCAAACAAAGGCTGCTAAGTGACAGAGAAAAAGTAGAATTACTGCTCTATGCTAGGATACTGGCTATAACAAATAATCATGCCATTCGCTGTCGTCAGTTCCACAGAAGGCACAGTAGAAATGATTCCTCTTGTGCTCCAAAAGAGAAAAACAGAAATAAAAATATCCCCAAACCTGTTCCCTCTATACAGGTGTTACATAATTCCTAAATTGAGTGATGGTCAGACAAGATGAGCATATCTCATACTGCAAAAGATCAGTGCTTAGAACTAATTTCTCAATTTTTTAAAATATGGGACTGTCATATGGGATACGAATGGCAAATAACATGCGGAAGTGCACATTAAACTGTTAACAAACAAAGTTTTTAAGAGCTCCATGAGCTTTTCTACCACCCAGCTTCGTCAGCAGCAATGCACTTTCCACAGACACCTTTCACTTTCCTAATCATTGTTGCATTTCATTTCAGTGCAGAAATACACTTAAATACAGCCAGCTTCATGTGGAGACAATCTAACATTTTTATTATAAAGTAAGCTGACCTGCAAGAAATTTGGTTCCAACTAATTAGATCTACAGGTTTTTTTCTTCATGATAGTATTATTATGTAGAAACATTTTTCTCCTTCTGCTCGTCCACACTCTTAAAAATTGTGTCCAGACTCTTTTTTTAGAGCTCAGCCACTGATAGATCTTTCCCTCAGCCCTTGACAAATGCCGCAACACACCTTCCACATTCATTCACAGCCCTTCCTTCTGACCTGCCCATTTTTCTTGCTGACTACTCTTCACGTCTGCTGCAGCTTTCCGTCCTCCCACGCATCAGCCTAAGCTGATCTTGCCTCTCTAGGTCACTCACAGTCCATCCTCTCCCCATCCCTTCCTGGGGCTGACTCCTGCCTCCACACAGCCGGCTACACCAGCCATCGCTTTTCAAGCCAGCGTCATCCAGTTTTTCCAGGCACTGCCCTGAGACATGGAAGGAGTGCCTAGGGAAGGGGCAGCAGCCACCTCCTTTGAGAAGATGCTTGGTGAAATATTCAGGGTGGTTGTGTCCCTGCCACACTGGTCAGTACTGTCTCATCAGTACTTTTTTCTCCAGAGACTGCTGACTTTCAAGAAAGACTTAGTGTTTGACATTGAAATACCCTGCAAAATTACCTCTGTGTGGTCTTGGTGCAGTGACTTTTGGCTGGTGGATGTCCCTAGCCTCTTGGGACACATGATGTTGACATTACTATATTAAGAAAGAGCCCAGAGCAGGGGTGGCAGCAATCCATGGAGTTCAGAAAGGACTTTTTTACAATTCCAACTTTTTCTTTCCTTTGGTCTTATTAACTTTTTAAATCAAATAAGGCTGTTTTTTAAACCTGATAACATTACAGGGCCATGAGAGAGAAMTTATGTAAGTCACTATTGGCATGTTACATGCTGTACAAAAAGTACTCTAAGCATGGTATTTGCATAGTTCTTCTTCAATGACTGGATGAGCAAAGGCATGACATAGAGTTTATGTTTATAAAATGTCACATAACCAAAAATTTTATTCAAGGAGTTACATGGTGGAAGCAGGAAACAGTTTTAACACAAAACAAAAAACATTACTTTGATTGGTACTTAGAAGTGAAATCTATCCCTAGGCGATCTCTTTGACGTGCAGGCATCAGGAGAGCAGAACAGCATCTTGTTAGAGGGAGACTAGGCAATGAAGGTGCTAAATGAGAAAAAGCATCTTTACAGATCTTTAGCACCCAGCGCTTACTGGAAACACAGTAAGTGTCTCAGTCAGCATACCTCCACAGACAAAGAGTATTTCATAGTCTGATGTTAATTATCCCTTCCTTTATATTAAATTCTACCTCTATGACTTGCTGCTCTTCAAAGGAAATGTGAATAAGAACAGGTTTTGCATTCCTGCTAGCATTCATATTTCATACACAGACTAAAGTCTGAACACATTTTTAAAAATTCAAGTATAACTAGGATGTGGCAAAGCAAATCATACATATTAAAGTGCAGTGTGGATTGCAAATGCTAAAGTCCCTGTATCTATCTAGACATATAGCTAGAAACCAGCCTCTTGTCAGCGATGCTTCGACTAAGCACGTGCATCCTAGGTGTTTTAATATTTTGTGGTGTAGGTTTTCACTCTTTAGGTTTTGGTGTGTGAATTTCATTTAAAAAATAAATGTTTGTGGATTAGTTTCGGTCTGCAGACTACAATTTAGCACATGGATGAAAATGAGACAGACTCAAATCTAATTCACACTATAAAATGCAGCTGGATGTACTGAAGTACAGCTGGGATGCACAGGCATGGAGTTCATTGATGGTTACAAATATTCTGAACTATCTGAGCATTTCCAAAAGCAGTGAATATAACACATATTAGCTTTTCCTTTATGAAATCACATTTTATGTTTTCAACATTCCATGTTGAAAAATGAAAGCTAGAAAAATCCCTTTAAAAATGCAGTCTGTTTTGCCTTGCCCAGCAAAACATTTCTTCCGTTTTCTGAACAATTCACGTTGAAAAGAAATGATAAACCTGATTGGATTTACTTTTTTATACACACCATATATCAAAGCAATTCTGAGCTGAATTTTATGTTCCATAATCCTGTCCAGAAATGTTTTTATCATGAAATAATAATCGCCCCCTTGAAATTCAAATCTATAACAGATAATTGACACATTAACTCTACAATGGTAAGAGGATATGTGGAACTATTTTCAGCTGCTATCAATTGTACATGGCTGTGCTTCTGAAGCACTTAGTGCACATGGATTGCTGATACATTTTCTGAAGAGGATAGGCTTTGTAGAATGATTATTTCTGTAAAGAGATATATCATAGGTTTTTGCCTTCACTTTCCGTAATGCACACAGTAATGTCTGGGAAAGTTAAATACATTGTAAAGAAAGCAGACCATACAAAATAAATTGAAACTGTATTTTAATCCCATTTTACACCAGCAGTGACATTGCTTTATATATCAAGAACACAAGATGCACAAATATTTTCTCATTTAGCTCCTGAGTTGAAGATGACATGACTGGAAAAATTTGCTTATACAACTAAAATTACATCTGAATAGTTGTGTGTGTGATTCATGCCATTCTATTCAAAGTATAATTTTAGTCTACTTTCACTTGCCCTTGAAAAGATTTTCAAGAGAATCTTGAGGAAGTCTAAAAGGGAGGGAAAAGATAGGAGGTGGAAAAATATGAGCATCTTTGTCCTCACTGTATTTAAAGAGGCACCAAAATAGATTATTGAGGTTATAGGCCATATCCAGTAAGAGACAGGCTACAATGGAATTTAGCAATAAATTAGGTGTCTAACTTGTGATCCTGAGAACCTTTGCTGCCCAACTCCACTATGTCTTCCTTAATGTCTTTGAGGGTACATCTGCAAAGGATCGAGCTTATTGTTACAGTGAGCAACAGTGCCCTGGTGCAGGATGCAACCTGGCCACAGCAGCAGGGGCCATGCCGAGGGTGGCACCAGGCTTGATGGCTCTTCTCCCAGCAGTGCACAGCCCTCTGCCACTTGTAGCACCACCGGGATGTGCAACCCTGGTCTGGGCTTGAGCTAGGCCTTAAAAGTGCTCCCCAAAAAGGATACCAAGGCTCAATTTTCTCACAGATTGAAATAGTGGATGTACCCTCAAAAGAATATACTAAAACACACGGAGTCAGCCAGCCTCAGAGCACGATTACTAAAGGAAAAGAGTTTCCTATGGTGTGATGAGCGATAGTCCAGTCTTTCAGTGCAACTGTGCCATGTCTCCTCTAAGGCGTGTACCTGACACCACCAGTCAGAAGACCAAGGAGGTCTTGTCACTGGCTCATCAAATTCCCTTGTACATGTATGTACACCTCTCATCACTTGACCCAATGACCATTTCAACACATTTCCTTGTCATCTTGATTTATTAAGGAAGGGAAAGTTGAGTATTTCCAGCTTCTCTAATGTTGAAAACTAAGGCCTAATCCTAAGCAGTGTAAACTTATCACCTGGTCATCTTTGTGCTTAAAGAATCACTGGTGGTGATTTGTACCCATACGCTGGGTTAGAGCCTGCCTACCTTTCACATAGCATCAGTCCACTCTCCAAGGAAAAGAGTTATTGGTGCTTGAACTCACGCTCTGGATGGTACGTCTACATCAAAACAGATCTTTTGCTAGCAAAAGATCTTTTTAAGGCTATTACTCTGCAAAGTACATATTAGAGATTCCATATACATTCAGCATATTGTTGCAGATCAGTTTTGTGAACTTACTTTGTTGAGCAACCGAATGAGCAACTGAAATCTGTGTGATGTGGTTTAATGTTTACAAAACTCACACGTTTGATTTTGTAAAAATACTTACGAAGTCTGTAGCATGTGCACATAGAACATATGGAACCCAAAACCCCCTCGTTATCTTCCCTAAAGCAAATGTTTCTGTTGAGATGCTCCACCAGAACTGTCCTACAGGCATTCCTACRTATGTCGTTTGAGCCTTGGCCCCCCGCTGATGCCCCTTAAGCAGAAAGGTAGATATGTTGTTAATGTTAATGGCAGATTTGTATGGCAAGCTTTCTTGTGTGTAGAAGGGTAGGACTGCCTGCTCTGCTCTCAGCCTGCTCTGTTGATGCCTTTGGCAGGGGATTATCATCTTCTAACTACCATTACCTTTTACCTTGTTGCCTTACCCATGGGAGCTCATTCATGAACAGGCTGGAAACGGACTTTTCAAATTGTGGTATGTTTATGTGTGCCATGGATATTTAAAATAGTTGCAGTATGGAAAAAAGTTACATCATATACCTAAATCTGCTCTCTCAAAGTCAATTTTGAATAAACAGAGCTTTACTAGAACGTGTGGATGACCAGCCTGTGACCTTGAGCTTCCAACTCCTCTTCAGACAGACATATAGGTATGGAAAAATGTTCCCAAAACCTTGAAGATAAGTATATGCAGTAGAAAGTACCTATTCCAAGCCATTCTAAAGAAAATCCTTCATCCATG
The DNA here is from genome assembly GCA_030449065.1 of Oceanodroma leucorhoa. Taxonomy (NCBI): domain Eukaryota; kingdom Metazoa; phylum Chordata; class Aves; order Procellariiformes; genus Oceanodroma; species Oceanodroma leucorhoa. The sequence continues at coordinate 577,548 of JASVER010000131.1, read as the reverse complement.
CAGAAATTAGGCTGCTGTGAATATCCCTATATTAAAAGGATAATAGGTTCATAATTTTAGGAGATCATTTGAAATCCCACTTCTTAGTAGACTCAGAATATTTTTTGCTTTGTTTTATTGTTTACATTTCTCCACATTTCTTCTTCTTTCCATGCCTCACCATGATTTTTAGCCCATCAAGCAAGGCCATTTGGCCTTTAAGCTCTTTAAGCAATGGAAGAAATAAAGTCCAGGTTGCCATGATCAGCTAAACTTTGTACCTGTTACAGATTCTTCTTCCATACTGCTCTCCTGAGTCCCTTCTAACAGGCCAGAGACAGGGCATATCATAACTGCTCATCTGGAACTAAGTGTATGCTTATGGTAACAGCCAGTCTACACATGCACGTTGATTGACTGGATCACTTCTGCCAAACACACTGTATCTTTGCAGAGAAAACTCATCTATTACAGTGACTCAAGTCTCTCTTCCCACCCTCCCTCTCTCCTGTTTAGGCACTGATTTCAACAGGCACTGTAAGAAAACATCTTTGAGATTTCTATTCCTCCAAAGTTGGTAAAAATTGGCCAACAGATTCAAAGATCTTAAGCAAAAAGGAAGACAGACAGACAAGTAGAGATTGCATAATCATAATTTCCTCAGGAAACCATGTTAAAAACAGATTCCTGAGTCCTTAGATGTAATAATTACAGTCATTACCACATAATATACATTTCCATTAGCATTAACTCACTGAATACAGATAACCGTTGGAATTTAAAGTGGATAACGCCCTTTTTTGGTCATTTAAAAAAGAATAAAATCCGAGGCAATTAACTGTCATTAAAGTAAATGAATCACGGAGACCCAGTTTTCAAATCTGAATGCCTAAGCTAACAAGATTTCTACATTTAGCTGTTGAACCAATATGCTAGATGATATTTGTCACATACCCAAGTATTCTGCTGGAAATTTCAAAAGCCAGATATGGTCTTGGTCTCCTTTACACAGAAAAGCTTGAACGGCAAACTTCTAATACATCTGTATTGGTTTTTCTTACTACACAGATTCTCAACTTGAAGGTCTCATATTTGTCCAGGTAGGAATAACTATACTGCCTGCTTATGACAAGGCACATAACACACCAGACAGGGCATATCATAATTTTTATATGATCACAGGCAGTAGAGATATATTGAATAATTACTCCCTGTTCAAAAACTGGTGGACATCATATGAAGATAGTAGACAGCAATTTCAAAGCAAGCAGGAGAAAATACTTCTTCATACAACATGTAGGAGTTCAGGGGTTGAATTTCTTGCCACAGGAGGTTGAAGATGCTATCAGACAAGCCGACAAAGGGACACAAAATCACCAGTGATCTGCAAACCACAAATCACTGGAAGCCAAAGAATTATTCTGGGAAAGTATCTCTTTAAATCTTGGGCATCTGATGCTGGCCACAATTTCTTCTGTTTTTTTGTTTTGTGGAGAAACAGGATTTTATTCAGGCAAGTATCTGTGCACTAACATATATCTGTCAAGCACCCTGAACCYCTACACACAGCAGCAAAGTCCCCTCTCTGCTCTCATACCCTATGGTTGAGGACCAGGAGATCGCACCCAGGTACTCACTCCTCATTACAGCATGGAAAACTTTCAGACCATTGCTGTTGTTTAAATGTCAAATTTTAGCAAGCAAGCAGAGTTGGGGGAAAATGGACTTTTAGGCTCAAAACAATTCTTACATTCTTTCAAGCTGAGCTCTCAGTCTGTGAAAGAGAGGCCCCAGTCTTCCTGCCGTACTGGGACCTAGTACATAAAATGCTGAGAACAAACTGCAGCATATTTCAACATCAATTTTAGTTAGCTGTTTTATAAGAAAGGACAATTTTATCTTGTTATTTATTTTCATACTAATTGTTTTTGTATAATTTCTGTTGTTCTTCAGCAGCCTTGCCTCATAAAGTGTTATGTATATTTCCTTTTTAAAATTAGCACATTTATAATTGCCAAACACACAGTGGTCAGAAGGCATCAAAAGCATTTTTTCATCAGAACATATTTCATTCCTTAAATACGGCTTCACACAGCCCTTTCATACTAATGCTTTATAAATTAATCAGTGGGAATGGATGCCAAGTAGGTTATTCGTTTTCTTGGTGAAGGGGAAATGCAAAAGACTGTCCTTCTATTTGCTCTAAAACAGAGGCCTCCTGTTTATATCTTGTTGCATATTTAATAAAAAAGTTATATTTGTATTTTCAAGAAAGTTCCCATGCTGCTCCTACGTACCTAATACGAGACACTTTCCCAAATTAAATACACTTAYGTTGTCCTTGTTTTGATGCACGCTAGTGAAGAGTGTATTTGTAAATATGAACAACATCCTATGCTCATTGTTTGCACAAAGTTTGTTTGTTCAGGCAAATCAAGGTAGCATAATACAATGTATTTCACAAGAAGAACCAGGGAACATTTTTCAGATTAACCGCACTGAAAAATGCTATTTCAGATTGATGATAAGCGTGCAAATGACCTCAAGCCTCAGAAATACCAAATACAACAGATTTYGAAAATTTTAAAATGAATGCAATATTTCAGTGTTTTATCTTGAAACAAAGTTTTTATAATTTCAATTTACTTAGTTTTAAATGAAATTTTAGGTCAAGGAGAAGATTTCAGTTGAGTAAGAATTAATTTTATTTTATTGTCCAGACACAAAATTGACACATTCATTATCTGCAGAGCTCTGCTTGTAGTTAAAGTCAAAAGGCGACATTTGCATAAAATTACATAGAACTTAGTTCATTAAAACCTGAATACTACCAAGATAAACTTCTAAGGCCACACTTACATAAAATTACTTAGCATTTACTTGCTTAAAAGCCTAAATCTTGTCTATGTTTCACTGATTTACCTAAAAGTTGGCCTACATGGTAAGTACGCCCAGGGAAGGTATTTATACTTGTCAAAAAATGTATGCAACTTTATGATTTTGTCAAGACTCTCTAATTTTGGTGATTCATACATGCATGAAATTCAGAGCATGTGAAATAATTTTAAACTTTATCTAATACAAATTACTCTCAAGCCTACACCAGACCAAACACAATTAATTTCCTGCATCTCTACATTTGGAAAGGCAGCTTTTATACATTGTGAAAACAAAACAATATCAAGAGAATATCAGAATTGTGAGGACACCACACAGAGAAATGCAAATTAAAACACAAAGCCTTTAAACTCACTAAATTCAGCTTTTCAAGAAAAAATCAATATCTGTTTGCTGCCAAAGTTTTAAAGACCAAGTTGTGGAACCAGGCAGCTCCCCTAATCAGACTGGGATGGTGAGAAACTCTTCTGCCAACACAGAGAAAACACTTTCTTCAGTTTATTCAACTAATTCAATCCAATGCATGAAACTACTGATAACCTGAACGAGACATGAAAAAAGCAACACCAAAACCTAGTACTTTTTCTGTTCCCATGAAACTAGACTGAAGAACCTGAAATCTACCAGCTGTAGAAAGACTTGATGATCAGAAACAATCCTTTCATTTCCATTTCTGCAGATAATGCTTTCTTGCTTGACTACATACATTCATTTAGTGTCTAAAACATATTTTAACTTTAGAAAATGGATTACATATCCAACACATTTATGATAGGGCTATTTGTTAATTTTTAAATGCCATTTGTGTTCATTTTAATTGAACTCCAGCTCTATTCAAAAGCAATTTAACATCAACTGTAAAGAATCAACATCACCAAGTAAGTTAGAGTTGCATCATTGACTATTTTTAACATAGTAAGATACAAACTGCTTAAATAAACATGCACAGGTACATTATAGGCTTTTTGTTATCCTTACATATAAATCTCAATGCTAAGTTCATTAATTTGCTAATCAAAATGTTTTGGTTCTTACCAAACAACAACAATCTAATGTTCCTTAAGAAATTAAAATTATTATTACAAAAAATTAAAACCATTTATATCAGGTTTGCTTGCTTGTTGGTGTAGATCAATCTACCTGGAAAAAAAAAATGCCTTGGACTACCTTAAAGTCTTGTGAGAGGATCCCTTTCTTTCTGCAAAGGAAGATACTAATTTTCAGAGACGCCAGGACCACGCAGATTTGTTGTTCTGTAGGTGCAACAAAATGATGTCGAATCTCCTGTGTCAGACTGGTCTAAAATAGGGCTGTTATTTGGTAGGTTTTCCGATAACTGACTCTTTATAGATGAATCATAACATGATGCTGGAAACTTGGCAATTACATCAATGACTCTGCACCATGCATTGTACCTGACCTGCATACTAAGGGAGAAGAGTACAAGCAGAAAGGAATACTTTTTGCAGTTGCTGAAACTCACCTCGTCTCATTATATCCATTGTGTGCACAGTCTGACTCGCTTAGAAGACAGATGTAAAACCAGCAGTGTCCTACAATCCGCATATTACTTGCTGTTACTGCTTGAGTTCCCATTAAATGCTAAAATAATGACTAAATGTCCTGAGATTTACAGCTGAAAAAAACTCCAGAAAAAATATTCTGAGACAGATTCAGATTTGYAGCAGTGCTTACAAGATATTTAAAAGATTCAAGCCAAAGTTTTGACTGTGTGAGAAAATGCAAGTGAAGTACCTAAGCAAAATTGGCCTGATTTTCAGAGAGACTCAGCAGTTTGAGCTCCCATTTAGTTCACCTCTAAGATTATACAAAATAGTCTGTTTGTATAATCTACAGCCTTGAAAGAAAGGTCTCCTGTGATCTCTCATAAAAGAGTCTTGGCAGATAAATGGGAGTAACACAAAAGACATTGTCTTTCTTTCCTGAAAGTAAGTGCCATAAGCCCAATAGGTTTTCCAAACACATTGTTATAAGCACTTTGTTCTAAGAGGATGAAACTATCTACAACACTTTCAACGTTTTTTTTCCTTAAAGTGTATTTCTATTTGGTGGCTTTCATCCAAGTTGTTCCAAATTGCTTTCTGAAGAGATGAGGAATACTTAATGGAAATAGGAATAGCAAATACTACACAGAAAAGACAACAATGTCTGGGAACAGAGAAAAGAAGTCCAGTCTGTTCCAAAGTGGAATTTTGTTTTCTTTCTAGATARCGAAATGTCCTGCTTCAACACGCTTTGCCTAAAAAGGACCCAATGTTTCTAGATGTGCAATTATCTGCCTGAAACATACACTACAGAAGTACATATATATATAGACATGCACACACATGTGAACACACACACGCACACACATATATATGTACAGTATATTAGTGTATATATATCTGCTGCCCACTGAACGTAGTTTATGGTTTACTGCTTGGAAAATTTTTATTTTCACTCTTACTTCCACATTGTCATTTAAGAAACAGAAGTCACAATCTTTGCAGTGCAGAGTCCATTGCAGACTCTGAAACTCTAGAGTTTCCTCCTGCCATCATTAAAAGACCTGTCATTAATTAAAGGGCTAGGGAATTATGACAATGTCTACTTACTACACAGACTCTAGATACAAGATCATTTCCCCACCTTCAAACGCTCTCCCCTTGGACCCTTTCCTGTAAAGGGGAACTGCAGATCACAAATGGAAGTGCGTAATGTCTCACCAAGGGAAGACCATGTGTAAATACAAGAGAGGGGGTCTGGGAGGGGGTGGCATTACGCTTTGTCCCCTCCTTCCCTGGCACTGCATGACTCTGCAGGGCTGTGGGAGTGGCAGAGGATCTACAGGCAGACAGTGCTCATGGTGCCAAGGCTATGGCATGGGTGCCAGAGATGATGGGCTAATGTGCCAGTACAACCTCTTCCCACACAATGCCTGGGGCTATGGGTTTACCTCCATCTTGTGATGTGACATGAGATTAAAGACAGAGGGTGTTAGAGAGTCATCTGGGCAGAAATCAGGTCAGCCCACAACTTGCCACCACCACAGTTAAGGTTCCCTTCTCATAAGATGGGCCAACACTCAAACCAGAGCTGTTCCCAAAGATCTAATCTTCATTTTACCAGCTGATAAAACTAAAAAGGAAGTGTTAAGTGACTTGCCTAACAGATCTTAAGTGTGCTTTAACACAAAGAGCCCATTAATATTTAACTATTGATTGGTATCTTTCTTGCAGCAGAAGGAGGAAAATTCAGTTCAGAGTAGACATTAGGTTAGAGCTCCCCACTGGTCAGCAGGAGATGGATGTCAGTCTCTGGGTCACAACAGGCAGGGGAGGAGCTCGATCCTGGGTGGAGCAGGTCTCAGTACTGCTGTCCTTTATAGCAGAAAGTGAGAGAGCACAAGGGAATTCGTTTTTGTCACAATGCAGAGGGGAAAGGCCTGTGGAGACTGAACYCTTGCTTGCCTCTGTCTTGCCAAGGACATTCTCAGTGCAAGCGCTACCACCCAGTGCTTTCTCTCTGCCAGCTCTGCTTTCAGACCTTGGAATACAATACGTGTAATCGATTTCATATTAATCCATATTGGAACACAATAGAATGTTATGGTCTTATTTACTTTTTATAAACCCTTAATAAGAGCAGATAGAGAGACTGGATGACAGGTTAATGTTCAGAACCGCCCTGAGCTCAGGATATACTGTACCCAGCCAAAACAACACCCGGCTTGCATGATCTACAGCTGTGAAATACAGATGGAATTAATACAGCTAGTATGTGCTTATTCATGTAGTCACTTCAGAAGAAAATACTTCTAATGGAATGAATCCCGAGTACTAGGTAAGACGAATAAGATTTCCCCAATGACTACTTTCAATCTTTGTTTACAACATCAAAAAAAAAATCTGAGAGTCAATTATTTATCTACCCATTATTTATTCATTCACCTAGTAGTATCTCAGTAAACTAGCATGTGGTTTGGCTGCTCAGTTTTCCCCTAAGGATTCTGGCCAAACACTCCTGCACAAAGGAAAGCCGGGAAGTATTTTCATTTGAAAACACAAAGAAAGCAGCCATATCTTTTCAAATCTCTTTCATTACGGCTTTAAATGGTGATGGACCTATTCCAGACAGTGTGGTTCAAGCTTGGTTAAAGTCTTCAAATGTTTGGAGACTTCTGAAGTACCCTTACGCATTATTATGCCCCTGAAAGTGGGTCCCAGAAAAAACTCCTTATCTCTGGAATACACTGAGAAGGTGTATTTGATTACACATTCTAAATACAGAGGAGAAGAAATGAACGTGGGCTTAAACACACACACACACACACAAAAAAAAAAAACCACCTGCCACTGTAAACCAAACTAGTTTATTTGACGATATTGTTATTCTCAGAAAGTGTAACTCACAAATCCAGCAGGCTGGCTTGGTCTCGCTCTGACTTCCCCTTTCTTGCTTTTTGCCTGAGAGTCACAGCTCCTACCCTAACTATGCAAAACCTGCTGCTTTCACTTCACTTCATTTCCCCAAAATTCATGCCTCCCTATCACTTGTTTCTCTTTAGTGAAGAAAAAAACAAAAACAGTCACCACAGACAAAGAAAGTGTCAGGTTTTGTATCTCACCATTGTCAAAAAAGGCAAAATCTGTTGGGCAGGAAGGATTTGGACAAAATTTGGTCAGGTTCTGGTAAAGAAAATTATTCAGAATATGGTAAAATCCTTTCATAAACCTGGGCCAATCTTCACCATTAAAGTATCCCACATCTCTAGTCTTAACCACACCACCTTGTAAACCATTTATAGCTAGAGTTCAGCATGAATGCACCAAAGCTCAGCCATCACAGTGACTACCTATTAAAGTAAACAAAGAGGGGAAAAACAAACAACCCCCAAGTCTTCAAATGAAAAGAGCCAGAAGCCGGTGGCTGGAGGAAACCAGCTCTTGGTGTAATAAATGTAGCAGGGAGGCTCTGAGAGGCAGTGACATACCTTCCTTACTAAAGAAGAGAGATGCTAAAAGGCAGGAAAGACTAAATGAACTGAGGTAGCATAGCAAAAAACAATTCGGTGAAAGAGTGAGATTTGGGGTGGGACTGAGTTGTACTCAACCACTCACTTAGGTAATCCATATTTTAAACAGAGTTGGTATATTCTGAGAAGAGCTATGGTTCACTAAGACTATGTTATCTGGATATCTAGAAGCTCTGAAGTGCTAGAAAACTGCATCAGTTTTGCTGTAGTCCGTAATAAATTTTATCTATTAAACTATGTAAATCTATTAAATCTATGTAAAAATCCTGATAAAAAAGGTTATAAATTGGTTTTAGAAATGGAAGCCTTCACAATACTGAAATACTGAGCAAGATGGCATACTCTATGATAAAGCAGTTTAACTATGACTCTAGAGTATGGCTAAAAAAAATTTGCTTTTTTCAAGTCACCACATCCACAAGAGGAGACAATAAATATTGTGGGAAGGCACACAGAGAGGGTTGTTTTTATTTACAGCAAGACAAATTAATCCATCTCTATTTATTGTGACCACTGTCACTTCACTTCCCAATCCCAAGGATTATTTGAAAAGTTCTTTGAGATCCCAGGAGATAGGGTAAGTCCAAAGTACTACAATATTATAACACTGCATTGAGAATGAAGTTCACCCCAACTACCGTTTCAATCAAAATAAAGCACTGGGTGCCATTCTTGTGGCAAGAAGATTTTGCTCTGGCTTTTTGTCCAGGGCTGAGATTTACTTTATTGCATATTTATCATAACAAAAGGACTATGCTTAAAGAATTCAAAGAATTTCAGGTTTTGTAATAAAGCAAAACCTCTCTAATGACTCTGTAATTAATGTACTGTAATTCAGGAATCCAAAAGATCGAGAGATTTCAATAAACTGAAAACTTCACTGCATTTGCTTTGGTTCTGGCATGTCCTGTATTTACTTTCTCAGTAATCCTTTTTAGACAGGCAATTTACCTAAAACTAACATAATTGAGCATATTTGTAATAACACGTGGTAATGTGTCYCACTAAAACAGTCGTATATAACCTAAATTTTCTCATGTAAAAAAAAAAGGACAATAAATGAATTATGGCACTTCAAGACTCTAAGCCTTTGTATCATATTCATTCACCTCACAATATGACATCATAGTCAWCAGATGTAAGCCATGACAAAATTAATTCCTAGAGAGACAGATGCACTTTTGCTATGAGCTGGCTTACTTCTGCAAGAACCTCTTTCAGTCCTAGTAGTATCAATGATGTCAATGACACTTAGATGGTTCAGTATGCAAAACATTTTTAAAACTGGAATATCTGGAATTCTGGAAAACCAAAAAATCTTATTCCTCCCACCCCACCTACGTTCTCGTGCTTGCACTACACTGAGCCTTGCAAAGCAAGCTGATAAAAATCTCTGTTGTGCATTGCCCAGTCTTGCTACAGTTGCTCTGAGTGGAACTAAACAAACCACCATAAAACACAAGAACTCTAAATCACAAACCGTGAACAACTCTTAAGGGCTCGTGTCCCATTCAGGCTCTGCAATCAGAACAGCAATACCAGCAGGACTGGGAAAGAAGGAAATAACTTGCTGCTGGATCTCATCTAGGCATAGGACAAAAGGGAGGTTGATTTCCTCCATTGCCAATGTGGCCAYTTTAAATAGGAAGAACAATTGCAATAAAAATATTCATGGTTTAGTGTTTTCTGTCAGAGAAGAAAGTCCTTTTACAATCTGGAAAATGCAGAGGTGGACACCAACATACCAGCTTCTGATGACTGCAAATAGCCCAGTGATGATACATCTCTAAAGACAAGCCTCAGACTGGCTACTTTACTTCAGGAAGATTGGAGAAAGCTTGATCAAAACCCACTGTTACTTCTGTGGATGCCCTTTAGGCCATGCCTACATATCCACCTGTTGTAAACTGTACTCTTATCATAGTCACTTCTTCAAACAATTCCTAACTGACAAGATAGACTGTGACATTTCATGGTATGCCAATACGAAGGTATCTTTTAGTGGAACTTGCAAAAAATTCACATTGAAACTGCCACTGCCTATCCTTTTCTTTTTTTTTTCCTCCATAAGCTCATTATACTTAATATTTCAGTGGACCCCACCAGGGGATTCATTATAAATTTTAGTATCTTAGCCACATGAAGAGGGATTGGGTTGAGAGGGTTTTTTTAGATGTTGTTTTCCAATTGAGCATTAAGTGCCCATTGTAGCACCAAGTCCTCATGGTGTAACAGATGCCTTGTAATTTAATTCATGTGAGTTTCATGAATATTTATGTATATTAGTTAAAAACAATTCAGCTACAGTAATACTGTTCTGTGTCCCCTAGTCAACAAATAAGAAGAAATGCCCCCCTTGCCACACACTTATCTCTCAGTTATTAATGCACAATAACAAATTCCAAACTCTCAGCTGGGAACATTATATTGTAATTGCTTAGTAGGCTATTAGGGCATACCTGTCTGTCAGAATCAAAATACAGAAAACAACACTGCTGTTATGGGAAGAGAATGATTGATTTCTTATGCCATCTCGTGGAAAAATTATTAGTTGCAAGACAATCTCATGCTATTTCACACGGTTCTGTATAAGAAGAAATGTCAGGAATGTGCCTCAAGCCAGCTTTGCTTCCTGCATGAAAAATCTGTTCCCTATAAAGTAGTAATCTGGTTTGTTAACATCTTATAGTCAAATATTTTTGGTCAGTCCACCTAAACTCAGTGGCTTATCTTTCTGTATGCTTTGTGGATTGTGCAGTCCCCATCATAAAGCTCTGATTTATTTTCCTTGCTACAAACTATTTTTAGATCTTCCTTCATGTTCAGATTTATACAGAAAGATGATATGCTTCTTTTGAAACTGATTGCACAACAGAAGTATTTATTCTGACCTGGACTACTGGTTGGAATCGATTTTTTTTTTCAGTACTTTTTTGAAAATCGCAAACTAATTKTTCTAACAGTAAGTATTCACTGATTACTTAATTAAACTTATTAAAATGCAAATTAAAATCCCAAACCAATGACAATAATTAAAAAAAAGAACACATTACCAAAATGATGAAAGATCAGATTTAACTTTTTGCATTATCCAATATAATGTCAATTAAGTATAATTGGAAAATGAGCAAGCACAAAAAAAGTCTGAAAACAGCTTTTGCCACAGAATCTTAAACAGGACTGTGTTACCTCACACAGTGCTCAGAAGAAGACTATAGAGCACTATTTTGCAAGGGGTTTAGGTGATCTTTGTGTTCTAAGTCCACTTGCAGTCCATCAGAATTTGAAACACAATCTAAATCTTCTTTCTGTCCTCTCCCTTCCAGCCATATGATATTCCATCTGTAGGAAACATAAACACTTATCTAAATCCCATATCTTTAATCTATAGACACTTGCTAAGCTACATTCACAGAAGAATATAGATGATAAGCTCCAGGAAACCCCAGCTAGTGTGTGGTGGAATAACAGTAATGCTTGAGGATTTAAACATGCAGCTCCTTTTAACATTAATGTGAGTCAGTAAAGCTAATCTCTATATTCCACTTTGAAACTACATGTGTGGGGGTTTGAATTATCTCCTTTTATTTGTGGTTATCCTTTGATAATGCTTCAGCATAAGAATACTACCAAACAAGACGACAGCAGAGCTCAGCACCATTTACTCATTGTAAAATGAATTAGAATTGGTTGGGTGCAGTCTAATCCAGCAAATATTTCAGGGACTGCCCCATCCCGCTCTCTCCTCCCCATCTCTCACCTCAGGATTAACATGYCCTTTTGCCATATTTCTGCTTCTTTCTAGAGCAAATGTTGCTCTGTTACGCTGCTGCATGACATATTTCAATTGGTCAAGAATCCTCCGCGGACAATGTCAAGACCAACAAATTGAGCAATTATTTAAATAAAAGCCACTTGACATGGCAAGCTACTGTGCTAACGTATTGCTGCACTGACCTCCTTCAAATTGTACTATTTAAATTCCTCTGACCTATTAAATGCCCTTCCTGCTTCACTGTTGCTGCAATACTTTTGTACTATAAAGCATGCTGAACCTGCCAGGGGGGGACATCAGTGCTTGCGGAGGAGAGTGGCTATTCTTTTGTCTGTGTCAAGATCTCATTACACGTGGGTCAATCACAACAGAAAGAAATACAGAAGCATCTACTGTTTGTGGAAAAACTGCAGCTCCACACAGCTCTTTGCTACAGCTCTGAGCCCTGAATCAGTGGCAGAGAGTCCTTGCCTGTCCTTCTTCTTGGCCACTTTTCTTAACCCACTGCTGTGAGTGGACTCAGACAAGAAACAAGATGCAGCCCCAGCCCCTGTTTTACCCTGGTCTCCAGCATGCAGTACAGTGGGAGACTGTATACAGGCTTAAGTTCCTGGCTGGCTGCCCTCACCACCTTTGCTTGGTGCCCTTGTTTCCAGTGGCTTTGCAACCTCAATAGCAAGGTTGCAAATAGCAAGGTGTTGAATTACGATCTCTCTGTACAGGCCCAGTCCATGTCACGCTGATGCGAGATCTGCCATGTGCCAGTTTTACGCTGACACAAATATTTTGCTTCTTAATGTGGGACACAGCTTGTATRCTGTTATTCATAACGTAAGCCTATGGAAAGATTTGCTTCGGTACCATCTCTCACGTCATTACCAAAACTGGACCTGTTGTAGGTGGTTATTGTTGATGGTTTTTTAATAAGAGCAGAACTGAAATCACATTTCAGTCACATACAAATTAACGAGACTATAAAATTAAAGTGCTGACAAAGTAAAACCGATTATGTTCTCTTCCTTTCTGAATGTGTAATGTACGTTCTTTTGTAACAAGAATTCACATAAGTGCACTTTCCCATTTGTTTTTTGCTGCTACTCTATATCTGCTGCAAACAGAATTGTTTCCTGGTCGAAATCTTCCACTCAGTATTGAATATATAAACTGATGTCAAAATTTTACCCCTGGTATCTTCTCAAGTAACCTTCCTGCCTTGCCTCAGACCCAGCCCCCAGATCTGTACACGCTGAGGATTCCTATGACACCTCTTCCACTTCAGCATCACTTCCAGATCCCAGATCCATTCTCTTGACCTTGTGGACTTGGACAGCTTATAGATGGGGTAAGACAACTGAACATCTGGAGTTTCTCGTATTGCCAACCTTAAGCATATAAAAACACTAACCACTGAAAATTACAAGATTTGAACAAATGAAGTTGAGTCAAAGGAACTTTTATCTTGTTTTTGAGACTTCAAAGTCCCGTTGAATCTTGTTTTCCAGCTTGTCTTTGAAGGACAAAGTACTGATGCAGTTTCCTGCTTCCAGGTGTGGGGTTTCAGAATTCTGCCAGATACTGTACATGGGACCTGGTAATGCTGTAACTCTTGCAACCCATTAAAAATTAAGTCTAAGTACCCTTGCCATAGAGAAGTCAATAAAGATTTCTGAGGTCAGCCGGAGTCATAGGACAATTTGGTAGCTATGTTAATGGAGCCATATTCAAGGAACTGAAGTACATAATCAGCAGTAATAACGATTCTGCAAGACAAATTAGATGGTTAATAACATGTAAACAGACCCACAGTTTTCAGATTATGTCATTAGTAATAGCTGTGCAACTCCRATGCCGTCAGAGGGAACGCACATACAGACCTAAATGGAATTGCCACACTGTCTTGGTGATAGGGAAGAGAGGGAGGAGAGATGGGTCGCACCCTCCCAGCTGTGTTGACTCTGCAAGGTTAACAGGAGTGGAAAGCCATACGAACTTAATTTTGCCACTGGAAAACCTGCTATTTTTCCATATTCACATTTCACAGGATTGCTAATGCTTAACTTCTCTTCTCTACCCTCTTACTTGCTGTCAGGCATTTTCTTTTCAATACATCCCTGCACTGCTTCTTGGCATGCTTTGTTTGTTCTGTTTAATCTCCTTGTACATAAAGCAGCAGTGGTGTGCAAAGTGTCATCGCTCGCCTCAGAGAGGACATGGGGGTGACTTTAGTTTCTGTAGTCCTTCTACAAGCAACCACAATTCATTTTGGTCCTTTGTATCTAAACTGTGTGTGTAAAGCAGAGGGTGTGACCATCTATGCCCCCATGGGTACGACGTTGGCCACAACGCCCTTGTCTGTTGCAGTGGAAACAGTGTCAGCTTCAATGTTAAACATTCTTGTTAATATAAGTCTATGCAATGACAGGACAGTAATGCATATTTACAACGTGTTTTGGTGATCCTTTCTCAGACAGTTATAAATGATTTCTTAGATGAGAGCTTTTTACACTTGATGAATAGCAGATGATTGTCACTACTTTACTGTTTAATTTTTAAATTAATTTGAAGTATAATTCTCCAACTATAAAGTGCTCTGAGACTACTAAGAAATGAATCACATTAAATGAACTTCATTATAAATCATCATCTTTACATGACACTCAAAAGTATGCACTGGAAGAAATTAACGCATCAAAGCAGGATTCTCAATGTTTCATTTAAACAGAAAATGCATTTCAGAATTAATTAAAATGAGAAAACACTAGGTGAGTATTGAAATTGTTTTTGTGGAACTCCTATACCAGAGTTACATAAAAAGCAAGCTTATACTTGGTAAGAGCATACAAATTTGTAAGCCCTGTGAAATTTTATATTTATGCATTAGTTTCAGCTTCATGTTATGCAAAAATTTAAAAGAGGGTTACAAATCTGAGCAATAACCTACAGTCTTATACCACAGATAAACTTTCACTAATTACATTTAAGAACAAGAAAAGCCAGTAATGCAGGAAGGAAAACAAACAGAAACTTTGCGTTACGCTTTCTACATAAAACCATGACATCTTCATATTGAAAAGAACAAGACCAAACACACAAAACATAAATATTAAACTTACTTCCAAATGGTCATTAAACTACACTTCTTGGAAAAAAAAGTACAAAATTAAAAGAGACACTGTCAGACAAAATATGAAGTACATATGAGGCTGCATTTTGTAATCACAGTTTGGTCTCCTGGCAAAATCCAACCCTTTRGAATGAGAAAGGAAAAGAAAMAAACTAGCTCTGAACTAATATGGAAGCTGCCAATTTTCTATAAACATATGGATATTCGCAAGTCTTTAGTGCAATGACAGTAACCAGAGGCAACAGGTTGAATATCCGATCTATTCAGCTCAGGCAGCCATGCAGAATATTTCTACTGAAACAGAAAACTACAAATTAAGAAAACATAACTTTTAAGACTGGCATTCAAATAGAGTTTTAAATTATTTCAAAACAAAGTACAGAGAGTTGGAACTGTAGGAACTGTACTCTGTAGGAGGCTTCTTGTGTTAGTCTTTCTGCTAAATGCTCAACCTTTTAAAGGTACTATCTATTAACCACAGTGGCCTACATTAAACTGTGGAGACCACTGTTATGATTAGTTTAGGAACTTGTGTCTGCTCTACTCATTCATTTTTGCTAGCACCTGCTACTTTTTTTACAATACAAAGTAAAAATGGAAAATGTAAGTCTGAAACGTTGTTTGTCAAAATTTTTCAAAAATTTGTCAAAACCACAAACATGTCCTGAGAATGAAATGCTACAGTGAAATGTTGGAAACCAACACAATTTAAATTTTAGACATCACTCACCCTTGCAGAATTATCATAAAGACACAGATATACAATATGCAGATTTAAAGCTGTAATTGCAAATACATTATTAGAGCATTTTTTACATGGAGCTTCAGTGTTTTATTAATAAAAAGGCTTTCTAAGGTTAGCCATGTGGAAGGGAATGCTACTTTCCGCACATCTACTGGAAAAACAGAAAAAAGAATGCAAAAAAAAAAATTACCTAGAGCCATACTAACTAGATTTAAACTTAATATGCAAGCTAATTCTTAGGCTTCAATAAAGTTTTAGCAAAGAGTTTAAAATTCTCATCCAGATGGTTTTTGAAATTTCAGGGAAGTCTTAGAATTATTGACAAAGACTTTCTATAACAAAACCAATGAGCTTTCTCAGTTGGAGTGGATTCACTAATGTATCCTCATTGTAAAAAGGTTTAGGGAAGAGGGGAGTTTATTCTTCTACGCACTTACTTTGCTAGACATGAGCAGACATTTCATGGTGAACAACTGAGAGCACAAAATAGCAATGTACAGAGTCCAAACAGCACAATCTTAAACGGTTAGTTTTTCGTAGCTCATTTACATTTACTTGATGAGGCAAAGTTCTACAAAACGAGTATTTTATGACCCCAGACCAAAAACCAAAAAAGGCAACATAGCTGCCCCTGACCCTACACACCAGAAAAAAAAAAAGAAGAAAAAAAAAGTGTGGTAGAGGAACTGCCTTTATTTTGTGCCAAAATAAATATTTACTTGCTTTTTCAAAGGCGAGAGGGAGGAGGGAAGGAAAACACTGACTTAATGGAGCCTAAAAGAAAAGAAAGTTTGTTAAGTTCCTACATTTGTCCTTCCCTAGAGAATTATCTCATTTAAATGCAAGACACAGTCATGGAAAATAAGAAAAATAAAAGCTTTGTGAATGCAGACATGAAAAATATTCATATTTTCAGTAAACAGTGTTGAGTCAATATCTACTTATTTGGAAGATTGGTTTGGTGTAATATATAAAAATAGATACTTATTAAAGCCTGAATCTCTGGAAGCTGACAAGCATCACACCTTTACATTTCTGTCCGTGATAATCCTGAAGGGAAATGTTTCTGTGCAACAGTTAAGTGTCACTAAGGTCATTATGTGGTATTTAATTATTATGTTGGAAAAATGGAGCATCATACACTTATCTCTGATGTAAATGTAGTTCAGTAACATGGAGTTATGAGTGACCTTTTCTAAAACTATAATGGATGTAAATATATAAGAAGGAGCGGCGTATTCCACTTGTTCCAGAGTATTTCAGCAACAAGACAGATCTAAACCAAAATGTGCAAGTGAATCTGACAATGCTGTAAGTGCACTACAATTTATAAATAATAAAAACTACAGACATAAGCTGTATAGGCATACAGCTACTGTTTTCTCTGTATATTCCTTTGGATTATGTTTTCATTATACTTGCCATCTGTACTGAAACTGCTTAACAGAATGGTCCTTTGTCACTAAAGAAAAAATGTATCATCAAGATACAGAAACACAAATTCTTTACTTAAAGAGAAGTAAATGGTAAAAACAATGCCTTATAAGTAAATCTACTGGAGGTACAAGAAAAATTGCAGAACAAACATCAAGCATAGTGGATTATATGTGGATTACAAAATACATGCATAGCTGCAAATRAAATTTATGAGAGTAGGAATAAAGGCGAACATATACCAAAGTGCCKTCTAGAATAACAGGAGCACTGTCACTAGCCTGACAGACAAGGTGCAAAGGTGGAAGGTGGAAGCTTGGAAGACTGGTGTCCTGGTAAATGAAAATTATTGCTCAAATAAATGTATTACCCAAGTACAGAGCTTCATTTGACAGGAGATGAACTAGGCAGTAAACGACCAACTCAATTACCTAGTTTTCCATAAGGTTGTCAACACAAGACGTTTTGTTGCATAACAAAAGATTCCAAATAAACTCATAGCTACAGTGCCATCATGGGTAACACATCTTAATACTCTGCTACTGGCAATGCTATGCTCATAAAACATTTTAACCAAATCAATAAAAACCTTTGAGAAAGTGTGAAATGAAGCATATGGGCAAATCTGTTTGACTATCACAACTCTCCGGGATATTCCGAAAAGCATCTGCCTAATTCAATGCCCTCCATTTTATTAAACCCTAGAGGTCTCGAGTGGCCTTTTTTTATGATTGTGAAATTAATTGACAACATATAATTTTTATWTTTTTTTTTTTTTTAACAACAGTGCCTAGTTTCAGGATTACTGGTAATAGACTCATGCTTCTGAGAAAAATGCACGAACTTTGGCCTATTAGAAAATTTATTGAGGGCCTACTGGTAAATCAAGGCATGCTGATGCACAATTGTATTAGTGGGTTTATCCTGTTATTGAACACAGTTCAAGTTTATAAGCACCAGTTTATAAGTTGTCAATGGTATGAAGGCACATATGCAAACTGAATTTCCAAAGTACAACAACAAAACATCTCATTATGAATCTCTCCTGTCCCATCTCACACTTGTGAAAAGAGMTGGCATATTTCCTGGAAGCCTTTCTGTGATTTATGATTTCTATAATGACATTTTCATTGTTTCTACAGTTACTTACCACTGTCTTGTTGCAACTACACTTGCAAAAATCTACCTATTGCAGACATATAGCAATATTCAAAACACCTCTGTATTTCCACAGAAAATATTTTCAGTGAAACTTTTCCCTTGTTCTCTCAGCTGCATCTCCCTGTTTCAGAAGTAATTGTTTAAAGACACCCACACACCTACTTCATTTGATGATGTACTCTGACTACTACCCGCTGTTGGTCATGCAGGTGGGCAGTGACGAGATTGCGGAGAGAAGCCCCAAAGCAATCAAGAGGGACTTCAGGGCACTGGGGAGATCGATTGCGGGATCAGGAGCACAGGTGGTGTTTTCCTCAATCCCTTCAGTGGTGGGGAAGAACACTGAAAGGGAAAGGAGAACACAGCTGATTAACACGTGGCTCAGAGGCTGGTGCCACCGGTGGAACTTTGGCTTTTTTGACCATGGGGAGGTTTACAAGGCACCGGACCTGTTGGCGACAGATGGAGTACATCTGTCTCAAAGGGGGAAAAGGATTCTCGCCCATGAGTTGGCGGGGCTCATTGAGAGGACTTTAAACTAGGTATGAAGGGGGAAGGGGATAGAGCTGCGCTCGAGAGAGATGAGTCTAGGGGTGGCGTGCCAAWCTCGGGGGTGAGGTCGATAGCCCGTCTCAAGTGCATCTACACCAATGTACGCAGCATGGGCGGCAAACAGGAGGAGCTGGAAGCCATTGTGCAGCAGGACAGCTATGACTYGGTCGCCATCAYRGAAACRTGGTGGGATGACTCTCATGACTGGAGTGCTGCGATGGATGGCTACAAGCTCTTCAGAAGGGATAGGTGAGGAAGGAGAGGCGGTGGGGTGGCTCTGTATGTCAGGGACTGTTTCGACTGCATGGAGCTCGACGTTTGTGATGATCGGGCTGAGTGCTTATCGGTTAGGATGAGGGGGAAGGCCAGCAAGGCGGATATCCTGCTGGGAGTCTGTTATAGACCACCTAATCAGGATGAAGAGGTCGATGAAGCGTTCTACAAGCGGCTGGCAGAAGTCTCACGATCGCTAGCCTTTCTCCTCTTGGGGGACTTCAATTTGCCCGACATCTGCTGGAAATACAACAYGGCAGAGAGGAAACAGTCGAGGAGGTTCCTGGAGTGTGTGGAAGATAACTTCCTGACGCAGCTGGTAAGTGAGCCTTCCAGAGGAGGTGCCTCGCTCGACCTCCTGTTTACCAACAGAGAAGGACTGGTGGGAGATGTCGTGGTTGGAGGCCGTCTGGGGCTCAGCGACCATGACATGATAGAATTTTCGATTCTCGGGGAAGTAAGGAGAGGGGTCAGCAAAACCACTACCATGGATTTCCGGAGGGCAGACTTTGGCCTGTTCAGGACGCTGGTTGAGAGAGTCCCTTGGGARGCRGTCCTGAAGGGCAAAGGGGCCCAGGAAGGCTGGAAGTTCTTCAAGGAGGAAGTCTTAAAGGCATAGGAGCGGGCTGTCCCCCTGTGCCTTAAGAGGAGCTGGCGGGGAAGATGACCGGCCTGGCTGAACAGGGAGCTTTTGCTGGGACTCAGGGAAAAAAGGAGAGTCTATCACTGCTGGAAGGAAGGGCGGGTGACTCAGGAAGAGTACAGGGATCTCGTCAGGTCGTGCAGAGAGGAAATTAGGAAGGCAAAAGCMCAGCTGGAACTCAAACTGGCCGGTGTTGTAAAGGACAACAAAAAATGTTTTTACAAATATGTTAAGGACAAAAAGAGGGCCAAGGAGAATCTCCCTCCCTTATTGGGAGGAACCAGGGGGATGCCAGGGGGAACATTGCCACTGAGGATGAGGAGAAGGCTGAGGTACTTAATGCCTTCTTTGCCTCAGTCTTTAATAGTCATACCAGTTATCCTCTGGGTATTCACGCCCCTGAGCTGGAAGATGGGGACGGGGAGCAGAGTAAACCCCCCATAATCGAAGAGGAAGAGGTTAATGACCTGCTACGCCAGCTGGACACACACACCTCTATGGGGCCAGATGGGATCCACCCGAGAGTACTGAGGGAGCTGGCAGAGGAGCTTGCCAAGCTGCTCCCCATCATTTATCACCGGTCCTGGTTAACAGGGGAGGTCCCGGACGACTGGAGACTTGCCAATGTGACATCCATCTACAAGAAGGGCCGGAGGGAGGATCCGGGGAACTACAGGCCTGTCAGCCTGACGTCGGTGCCGGGGGACAAAATGGAGCGATTCATCTTGAGGGTGCTCACGAGGCAGGTGCGGGACAACCGGGGGATCGGGCCCAGCCAGCATGGGTTCATGAAGGGCAGGTCCTGCTTGACCAACCTGATCTCCTTCTATGACCGGGTGACCCGCCTAGTGGATGAGGGGAAGGCTGTGGATGTGGTTTACCTGGACTTCAGCAAAGCCTTTGACACTGTCTCCCACAGCATTCCCCTGGAGAAGCTGGCGGCTCCTGGCTTGGACGGGTGTACTCTTCACTGGGTAAAAACTGGCTGGACGGCCGAGCCCAGAGAGTTGTGGTGAATGGAGTCAAATCCGGTTGGCGGCCGGTCACAAGTGGTGTTCCCCAGGGTTCAGTTTTGGGGCTGGTCTTGTTCAACATCTTTATCAATGATCTRGAYGAGGGGATCGAGTGTACCCTCAGTAAGTTCGCAGATGACACCAAGCTGGGCAGCAGCGTTGATCTGCCTGAGGGTAGGAAGGCTCTGCAGAGGGATCTGGACAGGCTGGATCGATGGGCCAAGGCCAACTGCATGAGGTTCAACAAGGCCAAGTGCCGGGTCCTGCACTTGGGTCACAACAGCCCCAGGCAACGCTACAGGCTTGGGGAAGAGTGGCTGGAAAGCTGCCCAGTGGAAAAGGACCCGGGGGTGCTGGCCGACGGCCGGCTGAACATGAGCTGGCAATGTGCCCAGGTGGCCAAGAAGGCCAACGGCATCCTGGCCTGTATCAGGAATAGTGTGGCCAGTAGGCGGGGGGAGGTGATCGTGCCCCTGTACTCAGCACGGGTGAGGCCGCACCTTGAATCCTGTGTTCAGTTTTGGGCCCCTCACTGCAAGAAGGACATTGAGGTGCTGGAGCATGTCCAGAGAAAGGCGACGAGGCTGGTGAAGGGTCTAGAGAACAGGTCTTATGAGGAGCGGCTGAGGGAGCTGGGGTTGTTTAGCCTGGAGAAGAGGAGGCTGAGGGGAGACCTTATCGCTCTCTACAACTACCTGAAAGGAGGCTGTAGCGAGGCGGGTGTTGGGCTCTTCTCCCAAGTAACAAGTGATAGGACGAGAGGAAATGGTCTCAAGTTGTGCCAGGGGAGGTTTAGATTGGATATTAGGAAAAATTTCTTCACTGAAAGGGTAGTCAGGCACTGGAACAGGCTGCCCAGGGAAGTGGTGGAGTCACCATCCCTGGAGGTGTTCAAAAAACGTGTGGATGTGGCGCTTCGGGACATGGTTTAGTGGGCATGGGTGCTGGGTTGATGGTTGGACACGATGATCTTAGAGGTCTTTTCCAACCTTAATGATTCTATGATTCTATTATTCTATGATTCTATGATAGGCAAAATGCCTACCCTCTCCACCTAGAAATCACAGGTCAAAGCTACACTTATGGTTGAAATATATCTTGTTCACATCCTCTAGTGATTCCAGCAGAAAAATAAAATGYTGTTAAAGAGACTGTCACGGTGTCTAACTGCACATCTCTGTTTCCCTCGGTCTGCTTATGGGACCAATGGTCCGTGCTGCCACCTATGGCACGATAAGCAGGGAAGTCCAAGAAAGCATGGCAGCTACCTTTAATGAGACATAGTTTCTGCACTGGCAGCAATATTCAGTAATGCATATTCAGTAATACTGCAAGGCAATGGAGAAAATGATTTTTTTTTAACATGACTCTTAGGACATTGTACTCTCTCACTACAGCTCTCATTTTCTATGTTCAGCATTAGTCACAATAGGCCCAAGAATTATTTTTGTGCCTTATGTTAAACATATACTTACAAGTCTTACCAGATCTGGGCTTATACAGAAAAGAATAGCAAAGAGTGAATGTCAAACATAAAAAGGAATCTCCTTCTTCTATATCCTTTTTCTTGTAAAGTGAGACCTACACATCGGTTTGGTTGTGTAGTAAGGTTAACTCATTAAATAGAAAACGCCCCCCTCTTGAAAGAGTCTTCTATCACAYCTTTTAGTGTTATTGTATTTCTGATATGCCAACTTTTTTCCTGTTTAGCATAAACTGGAAATCTCACTTCTGTTACCTAACAAGACTTTTATACAACCTGAACATCTGTAGGCCTAAAATGTAAGATGTCTTAACAACTGTGGGCCCTTAGAAAAGATGTATTTTGAAGTACTGCTGTTCAAATCCCTTTTTTTTTTTTTTACTACGATAAGTGAAAGTCAAGACAAAGAAGAGACCAAGGTCAGAGACCAAAAGCAAGCCAGTTTTACACTGACTTTTTTATTTGATTTTCACCGCTAGCTGGAACTTGAATTGCAATAAAGTAAATCAGCCTAGTTTCTCTCTACTATGTTCTATTCTAAAGGAAAGTCAGCTTTCAAAAGTGGAAGATTTTCAAATTATATCTAGATTGGCCAGAAATGCCAAACTTAGTCACAGTCAAGAGTCACTCCAAAAAAATGGTGATATGGCATCTCTCCTGAGTTCAGCAAAACCAGCACAGGTATGGCAGAGCTTATCAGCTCAGTTCACTGCTGCTTCTCACTTGCTCTTTCAAATGAGGCTGGGATCTCATTGTGGGGATGGGAGAATGGCATAAACAAAACAATGTAATAGAAAAGAAAAATAATCTTGAGGTTGGTTCTTACACGAGCTGGGCGAATTTGCACCTTCTAATCAACATCAGTGCAGAAAAAAATGGAAAGAGAGGTTATGATATATAAAAGCAAAAGACCAAGTTCATCATTTACAGTTTCCTTCATTCATGAAAATTTATAATGCAAGGTGAAGTGACACCCTGCTTCCCAAAACACAAGAAATTCTTTGCCAGTAGCTCGCTGGATTTCAACCTGAAATAGTAGGACTTACTGCTCACTCTCTTTTCCTTGAACCTTTTCCTGGGACATTGCCGTATTTTCAAAGAAATTTTAAAAAGCATTATTTTTAAAATCCCTTTTTAAAAGTGCTGAAAGTGCACCCTTTGCCAAAACAGCATTGTATTTGACTGTTATGTGGGAAGGAGGTTCAGGTTGTTTAATACAGCTTCTAAAACACTGGGAAATACTGGCCAGTGTTGCAATCATCTAGTCATTCAATAGTCTGTTCAGCCTCTGTGAGAGTACAAAGGTATGTACAGCAGGAATCTAAAGAAATAAGAATTTAAAGTATGTGCAATTCACTTCAAGGTCAAGTTTAAAATTATTCTGGCTTTAGTGGAATTTCTGTGAAAAACTCTTGAAGAATCAGGTCTAGCATTTCCTCAGAACAATGCAAACTAAGGACTTTCTTGGGAAAATATCACACCTTAATTATTTTGACATGACATTGCAATGTTTAACAGAAATATAAAATCTTGACTTGCAACGCAGTATTCCCAGAAAAATCAGGGAGAAATACTAGGTGAAAATACGTACACAAGAACACACAATGATAACAGTGTCTTGAAAAACTGCAAGTGAAAGCAAAGCAACTAGATAAATGTGGAAGTTACATTACCAAATTGCTACATTAAGGACTAGTATAATAAACCTGGTGTACTAAACCCACATAAAGAACATGTAAATTGACTTTTATAAAAAATCAATTAATTTAAAACCTGCACTGGACTTGCACAAAATGCCTTCTGGGACCCCAAAGAGCTTCTTCTCTCCTCACTATGGTGCATCTCCYCATTTTCAGGGCTCAGCCAGAAGAAAAGTGCTGGAGCAGTGGGAGGAGGTCTTTGGGTCTGCGCTTCCATCCTGGAGAGAGGGAGCATTAACAGCCCTGCCTGAAAGCCTGTTTTTATTAACTTGCTGACAGAGCAGATCCCTGACAAGACGAAGACGAGTGCCTTCTTACTGTTGGTACTCTTTCTGGTGAGGGTCAGGTGAAATCTCACCACCCTCTAAGATGGGAGCTGTACCCGCCACACCCCACAACACCTTGCTGTGAYCCTGGGCAGCTGTTAGCGTCCACCACCGCCTTCCCTAGAGCCATGCAGAGCTGCTGCAGTGGTCTTGATGTGCTCAGTGCCCTGGAGCAGACCCCAAGTATCAACCTCTTGGAAGAAGGGAAGAAAGACCCCAGAGCTGGGGCCAGCAGGGAAGGGACCAGGCTGGCCAGGGGGGACTCAGCTGGGACGTGGCCCCAACCCTGCCCTCAAACTTCCTGGCCCTCACACTACCACTGCGATGTTGGCTGTTTTCAATAAATGCTGCCATGGAGCAGAGCAAAATCTTGTTCTGATCCCACTCTCTCCCTCGCTCAGGCACACTCTGTCAGGTCTGTGCCTCGGGCTGGAAGTGAACCCCTTCCAAAGCGGCAAGATCCCAGCTCTCTGTCCCCCCCTTCCCCAAAAGCCCCTCATATGTTAGCATGCTTAAAAATGCGTGAACAAAGTAGGTATATTAACTCCCACTTATTAAAAAGCAGATTATTGCAATACGTCCGCTGATTTCCAAGCAAAGCCACAAAGAAAAAAGAAAGAGGTTTTCATGCATGTTATTTTGGCAAATACTTTTCCCAAGGGCATAGGCTAGCGAACAAAACGATTACAAGAAATTACAGTATGTACCATGAATACTTTTTGGTATGCACAGAACAATTTAAGGTGTTATAATGTCACACTGCCACGTTAAAAAAAAGAGAAAAAAAAATCACAGGTTTTTTAAGTTATTCAGGAAAGAATACAATGTTTGTTGTGTGCTATAGAAGCTATTAAAGAAAAAAAAGATTTTTAAACCATGCTTTAATAACACCGTGATTACAGGTTGGGGAGTGTTTATCTAAAAGAACAAGATGAACATTTCGTATGGCCTTAATCCAAAACCCTTTGAAGCTGAAGAGTTTTTCCCAATAACTTCAATGGGCTTTGGTTCAGGCCTCAAGACCATTTGTCATTATAAGATGCATTTCAGACCAATGTGCCCCACAGAGCGCTACATCTGCACACAGTATGTCTATAGTATGACAGCCTGCACCGAGCCCAAGAACCCTGCAGCCAGTTAATACAATAATCTTCCGGGGAGCAGAAGATGCCTTTTTGTAATGCCTTCGCGCCGTATCTAGCATGAAGCGTAATCTATCATCAGGCTGCTAAGCTTGTCTGCAGTACGAATTCCGTTGTACCTCATGAGTTTCCCTTCATAATACCTGTATGAAGCACCAGCAATTTTGTTGTTTACATGAGAAACAACAACAGAAACCTAAATAACTTAGACGGGGTCCCACACGGTGCCAGTGACAGGGGTTAGCACTCAGTCCGGAATTAACCCCACTCCTCAGACAGTTTAGGAAAAATACTCAGCCTAACTAGGCCCGTAGTTTTGAGTCTACTTAGGGCAGTTTAGAAGACTACCACCTTCAGCATTTCAGCACCAACTTTCAGCATGAGGCTTGTGCTCGATAAGGGATCCCAATCCCCTGACCTCCTCCAGCGCTAAGTCAGTGGCTTAGCACCTCCAACACAGAGTCAGCCAAAATGACCGGCTTGAGGTTGAGGTGGGTAAGAAGGACTCACACCGTTCCCTGCTGTGACTTTTGACAGGTCTCCCAGAGCTAGGAGGAGGCCTGAGCTTAGAGTTTGCATTGGTTTGGGTAGATTCCCTTCTTTTAATGCAGGTTAGCTCTTTCCACAAAAGCAGCCTTAACAGACACCAACAGCAGAGGACTGGTAAGAGTTGAACTGCTTACATCAGATACCTGGATAACAGAATGGGCAAAGAAATTACAAAATTATTCACTAATTATAAACAAAGACACTGCAAAATGTTGATGAAAAGCCAGTGCTTATGTTTTAAAGGATGCAAAAGCGCAGGCCACAGCAAAGTCAGCAGCAAACTTGTGCTGAAAACCAAAGACCTTGCTTCCATGCACCTCTTAGTTTGGGAATGTTTGGGTTTGCAACTTAGTGAACAACAAAATCCTCACACTTTTAGCACCGCATGCTTTTCAACATGTCAAGACTGAGTTCGTCCATAAACATATCTATTTATAAATACATAAACTGTGTYTTTTAGTCTGTCTTTAGAGAACTGTATTTCAAGTAGAGGAAATGCATTAGTGAATGCTGTGGTTGTCCTCTGAGAAATACCTAACGGAGGGCAAGGGYGAGGAATATATTAAAGGAACAAGGAACAGAGGAAGCAAAGACAGCATGAAATACCTTTGCTTCATAAAGAAACAAATTCTTTATTCCCAGTTCTCTCAGTGTTAACAGTGTATAATTTGAAATGCTTCCTCAGTAATTTGTACCTAAATGATCACCTAACTGAGCTGGGAACAGAAAGATACACTGAGGAGACATGCTTTTGATGTGGAAACAAGACAGTGGGAAAAACTGGAACACAAAATCCCCTCCTTGATATGAAAAGCAAATGGCTATTAGCTCTTTTACAAAATATTTCTCCCAACATTTCAGGTTACATCTCCGATATATATTTAATTTAAATGTGATATGAAAGTAATGAAATGGTAAACCACATCAAGTTATGAAAAAACTTATTCATAGGATTAACAACAGAGCAAGACAAAGATCTTTACCATAGCTGTAAAACCTCAGACTACATTTGGGAATAATCAGCCTCAGCTGAAATCATATTACATCTAAATTAAATTAATGTTAGGCATCTGAAATGTTTCTGTTTTTAAATGACTTAGAGACAGTCCCTATGTGGTCAATTACTTCTTTAGTTTGCTGCCTATTTTCCTACCCACCATCCCACCTGTTAAGTACAATGTCTTTTGTGGTTCTGAAAGGAATTCCTTTCATTTGTTAATGGCAGGGTATATCAAACAGTTACCTCTAAAGCAGACTAAGAATTAGAGTTGGATTTCTTCATAAGATTCTTAAAACTGATTATTATGAATCAAAATTACAACAGCTCCCAACATCTCCAGTAACTACTTTAGTAGCTTGAAAAGACATTTGCAAGAAGTCTATGTGGAGGGCGGCTCCTACAAAAAATATCTTCTTCAAAAACAAATATAAAATATGTGGCAAGAAAAGCACTGTCTGTGAATCTACATGATGATTATTTATTACTTGGTGTATGGAAACAAACATTCAATTAAATTAATGCAGTAATTTTAGCCTAATTTTTTTCCCCCTAATTCCACCACTTTTAGAGTTAACAAAAGAACCTACTGAACAGATGGGTTGTTTCCAGTTTTAGACACAAGTCTTAAAAAGGACAGTTAAACCATCAGGTACACTGTAACTGAGATAAAGTAAAGTTCCTCTTTCAGATCAATAGAAATGAGAAGTAGCTACATCGGATTCTGCGTTCCCTCAGTATCGCATTATTTTAAATTCCGACTCTCCTGGAGATTTACAGCCCCGTGAACCTCACACTATTTCCAGCTCCTGCCATAACCTCAGTTATATTACTTCCCCCTGCTTGTGCAATCTTGCAGTATTCAGCTAAGATTTAGAGCCATGTTTTTTCATTTAAAGCAACTGGACAGGGCCTGGGTCGGGGAGAGCGCTGAGACCCTCAGCGTGGGTGTCGGAGGGAGAGAGGGAGCGTAACTGTGACAGTGACAACCCCCTCTGCAAGTCCTACACAGGGGCAGCACCCCATGGGTGCTGCTAGGGGATTCCTTCTGCCAAGCTGGCCCCGTGGGTCTCCTGGCACAGCCTCGGGTACCGTGACCAACTGGAAGCAGTGCCAGGGAAGGACTTCACTTCACACTAGGAGGAACGGGGTTTGGATTCAGAGCTGCAAAAGACCTCACACAGCCCTGGAGCATCTGCACATCACAGAGAGGGCAAAGGGAAAAACACTCCCTAATGAACTGCAATTATCTGAATATGCATTGCCTCTTGCTGTTTCGTGTCTGTATGCACGTGTGTGTACGTACATGTGTATGTGTGTACTTACGTGTGCACGTGCGTGCACACACACATTTCATTTGACCCTGAAAACAGAGCTATTGCCTTATATTCCAGGATATTTTCTCTTCCAAAAACAGCCACACATGCACATGCAGGGGTTGCCTTCTACTTGAGGTCATAAATCAAGCCAGGGGCCCCAGCCTTCTGTGGTGGGAACGCAGTGTTAGGAGCCCCGACCATGTATCTATCAAGGAGGAGCAGTGGCTATAGAGTCCAAACACGACAACTCTTCAGCATCAAACATAGGGCAAGACAGGAATATTAGGTGCAGGATGTTTTTACAGCATTTTTCTGGGAAGGAAACCCTGCCAAACCAACTCTCCTATACTTTGTCACAGACGATACAGTACATTTTGGTCTAGAGAAAGGTCTGCCTGACCAGGTTATCATGGACTTGGTTCATCTTGCCAGCTGAGCACCTTTAGTTTTGTTTGATGGTCCCTAGATTGCTCAGACCTCATATTGCTGATTGAAGGAGCCAACAACTTGTCATATCTGCAAGCTAGGCAAAACTGAAAGATTACACAAAGTCACTTTTGAAAAAATGAGAACAAAATTCAGTTTTCTAATAAGATGGAACTAAACCTCATTCACTGAGCCATGTCATTGTTCATGCTGTATGCCACTACTCTTCTAATCTTCTAATACCCCTTTCCCAGTGTCTGAGAAAATCCCCCAAACTTGATTCCTGCCATTCCACTAACATTTTGTAGATTCATTTATAGAACAGTAACATACATTGTTCCTTACAATATGAATTTACTCCCTTTCCTCAAATAGAGGTTGGCTTTGCTAGTGGATTTTTTCTTCATGTTTTGGGTAACTGAAATGCTGTTTATGAGAACAGTTTGTGGTAGAGTTTGTCTAGAAACAGAGAGTTACTGTCTAAGCAGGGTCAAACTATGACTTAAAAACAGTAAACCGTGGCTTTATTTGAAGATACAACTGTGCTTGTAGCTGGGTGTTTCATCCTTACATTTGTTTTGGCAGACACCTCAAGGTCTGACATCTTTTGAGAGTGCTCCAACTCAACAAGTGTCCCTGAGCTCTTTCCCAGAAACCATCATACCTCTCCTTCACTCCCACAAGGCCGAAGAAAGATGATTTCTCTGAACACAGAAGCAAGTGACATCTAATGAGCTCCTTAGATAGTAAGTGAGAAACAAATTCAAATTCATCTCTCTAATAATGAGGTACTGTTACTGTGAAGTAATTTCCCTTTGACTCACTATGATATTTGTAGCCGTGGCAGATATAGGAAACAAAAGATTCGTATCTCCACAGGGAGCACGTCCTTCTGGATCAGCCTTTAGGGAAATCATCAGAATGAACCGAGTCTAGTGACATTTAGACGAAGGTGAAGGAATGAAGCTGCCTATCAAAGCTTGTAATAATAAGGCCTATTTGCACTTATCAGTTTGTACTGTGGGTGAATCCTCGGTTCTTACACAGTTGTTTATATTGCACTGTTTATACTTTTGTCTTCACTACAGTCCCAATGGGTAGAACAGATGAAAACACTGCAATAATCCAGATCTCGGACAATATCAGAACAGGATTCAGATTGGTGTTCTTGCCAGGCTGCACTAGCGTGGTGGAGGAGGTGTGCACATCTACAGTCACTTAGTTTCCCCGTTCAGACTACGAACCATCCCCGATCTTCCCTGCCCTGTGATTGCAAATCCATTCCCCATCTACCCCGTATGCTTTCACAAACAGGGACCCACGCTTGTTTCCAGGCACAGGCAGATGCCCGGTTCACCAAGGCACTGTTGGATCCTATAGATATTTGGTTCTTTATGCTCTGGGACACATGAACCCTGAGAAAGTCCTGTCACAGGTCAAGACTTTGTCTTGGCACTTGGGACTGTGCTACACCCAAAGCCCTCCTGCCTCGATGTTTCAGCTTCTCCCTCCTCACCTCTTCCTCACCAGGACTCATGAATACAGGCAGTACAGACCTTCAGGCTTGTTGATGCTGGGCTGATCTCCAGCCCTGCCAGGGGTGCTTTGCCCTGCCCTGAGGTGAATCCCAGGAGCATTTTTGTGCTCTGCAGGCATAGGCTGCACATAAGAGAATGGGMTGATGCCACCAGAGCTCCTTCCAGCTTTTTCTCCAACAGCTCTTTCTTCACAGCAGTCTGAGCCAACATCAGACACCTGCACCATATCAGAGAGCTGGGCTTGAGTGAGGACAGCTAGACCAGTTGGGATGGGCGGAGGGAGGGCATGCACTGGGTCCAGTGTCATATACCAGTGGAGATGGGGAAGAGGCAGTCTCTGCCAGCCACAGCCTACTGTCTCATCAGTGCACTGCTGTGGACACTACCAATGCTCTATCTGCTTTTCCCAAGGTCAGTTCCTGTCTTCTTGGGAAGAACATATTGGGTGAAGCAGAGTAGGGAACTAGCAAGRGGCAAGAGAAAACTTTTGAAACATTCCACAGTCTTCTCAAAAACTCCTTGCCCTCTCCTGGCCATCCAGACATATATGTGTTGCCTAGAAAAGCTGTTCTGCCATCAGGACAAACCCCAGCTTTGCTAGCCTTGGCAGGAAGAAGTAACTTTGCATGCCCTAGTGAGTAGCATTGTGCTGGCCTTGCTGGGCCCCAGCCCCAACCCTTCCCTCTCCTATTCCCACCTTACCACCTTGTCCCATCAACTTACCGCCACATCCCTTCCCTGCTCTTCTTTGGCCTTGCTTCCAAATCTTGAGGAGGAAAGGCAGATCCTACTCTGGCTGGGTCTTTGCAGCAGACGTCAGAGGGGGAGCAGCCTGAGGAGTTGCAGAGCAACAAGTTATTGCCAATGCGTATTACTTACAGTAGTCACTAACATGTGGTAGTAGTAACCACTTGTGCAGAGGTGCTCACCTGTGCTGCAGATGAGGTGTTTGCATGCCATCATAGCTCCAATCGTGGCAGCTCAGGGAAGTCCACATCAACAGACGGGAGAAAACACCTCTGTGGTACTGTGTGTGTCACCAAGGCTGGCCTAGAGAATTGTATACTGCTCCTCTTTGAGAGCGCATCCATATCTTAGGGGGGATGGGAAAGTCAGCTCAGGAGTCTGTCCTATTTTTTCTGACTATAGTGATTTATAGACTTGAATTTATAAGGCTTGAAGAAGGGAATTAGGAGTTTCCCAAACTGCACCCAGAGCACCCAAAGTTGTAATGCTTTTTGACTGTCAGAAATGGGCTGAACTTCAGACAGTGCTGTACAGAAGCTTCCATTGACTGCCACTCGTTCACTTATATCTCTTCTCTCACTGATGCATCTGTGGTGTAATTGGACCACTTATTCTCCATTTTTCGGGCAGTAAGTTAGCAAAGGAAGCCAATGTAGTTGATTAATGAAGTTCATTAATCTGAGAACATGAAACCTAGAAAAACAAAGAACTTAAAGTAAATAAACTTCACATTTTTTATTTATTTATCCTTTATTTAGTAATAGCACCCAAAGCTGCATTATATTAACACAAGTAATAAAGCTTTCATATTTTATTCCTACCAGTGCATTTCCAAATCCAGGTGAAATGCTGGAAATAAGTAATGCTGTCATACCATGAACACAGGGTGCAGATCACAATGATACACAACTTACAAGTGAATCCCAATGTTATAAAATAAAAAGTCGTAGTTTAGGTATAAACCTGTAACCTAAGGAACTGTGGCCATTTCTATTTCCACAAAGTACCATAATAAAACAGCGGCTGTAAGAACTATGAAGATAACATACTTAATCATACTTTTTGCATCACTTTATTGAATACTCCATGTTGGATGTACAACTTATACCTATAGTGTGTGTTGGCTACAATGCTACAATGAGAACGTGTATTGCTTGTATTACAGAAAGGGTCATGAAATGTATGGACCTGTCTGCATGTTTAACAAAATGAAACAGCAATACAATAAAACTGCACCACATGTGAATATTGTAAATGGTTAAGTTATAAAGTTCATTCATTCAAAAATCCAAATATTTCAATGAAAAAAGTATATAAAATGTAGTAAAACATAAATTACATTTAAAGGTCTGTACATGATTCATCCTGCAAATAGAAGCACAAAACCAGCACTTTGTACAGTATTGCTTATTTTGGTCTTCTAAAGTTCAAAGATTCATTTTCACTAAAAAGGCAGGAAAAAACATGGTTTCACATGCAATCCAGCAGTAATTGCGGTAAATCAAGTAAGTCTACAACCCCGCACAAAACCCAACACTTTTGCAATGTAGGAACATACATGTGGAGCCCTTTTCTATACTTGATAACCAATATGCAATTAAAGTTGGATTGTTAAGTTAGTGCACACCTACAATATCCCCTACAATATCCCCATTTTTGGTTAACAGTGTATTAAGGCTGATTGCTGCTGAAAATACACAGCAGAGAAGGAATACTTTCATCCACAAATGCAGTCAGACGATCTCGTTTGGAAGCTTCTGTCACAGTCATTCATTGGGAATGATGAAAGAAAGCCATCCTTTCTCCTCTCATGTTATTCCACAGGATGTTGTGGATGCTATAAGTTTATGTGTGTTCAAAATCATTTGGATAAATTCRTGGTAGAAAATTCCATCGAGGGCTATTAAACAGAAAAAAATTCCACTTCTTGCTTGGGAAGTCCCTAAGCCACAAATTGCTGGAGGCTGGGGAAATACCCTGGGGAAATTCTACAAGGGAAATTGCCCTTACAGTCTTCCCTGGGCAGACATTATCGATGGCCTTTCGAGATACGCTGCTGGGCTGGACAGACCCATGGTCTGACTCAGCACAGCCAATTTTATGTTCCATTTCCCTATTTTTCTGGTTATCGCAATATAAACACGGATCAGTATTCTCAACTTATTTTTTCGGACTCAAAAAGCAAACAACAATCTCGTGTCCATTATATCAAAGAGATAAATACTATAAACTAAGCTGTCCATCACATCCAGGGCAATTCTTTATGCTCAGAGCAATTCTGCAACCATAGTTGGATTCCTTTTTGTGTTATTGGTTTAAGCATAATTCACTAACATTACACTCACATATCATGATATACATGATGTGCAATGCTACTCTGCAATACGTTGCACAGCAACAGTACATAACTGAAAAGCAGCTTCCCTCAAGAACTGTAGGACAGTAAAAAGATTAAACCCAGCAATTCTATACCATCATATTTGCAAAATCTGATGGTGGMAATGGTCAATAAACCCGGTATATCATTACTGCTGCACTTTACATGGGTGTAGGTTTTTTAGTTTTGCTTCTTTTAGTCAGATCAAAATCACTGGTATTAAGCCTAAGGATCTACAGTCTCCATGCATGGAAGTGATGTGAAATTCTTAGTAATAAGGCCAAATTCCTTAGGCTTCTGATTGAATTTCTGCTTCGTCCATCTGAAGTGTGTCATTATCGCCCAGCAATTCTGTTTCAGGCACAGAGCCCTCCTCTTCCTCCTCCTCCTGGACGGGATTCTGGGCGATGTCTTCCATTCCATTGTGCGTGTCATCCGTGCCCTCTGAGAGCAGAGCAGCCCTGTCAGCCACCGACGCATTGGAAGGAGCCGTTGTTACGTAGCCTGTGCTGGTGGATCCGCTCCCGCTGTGGTGGGAGCCTGGTTTGGGAATGATCTGGGGAGGCATTTGCTGAGGAGCCATTTGCATTGGAATTTGGACGGGGTAAAAATTTGGCAAGTAAGCACCATAGGCAGGCATTGGCTGGTAACCATTGACTGGAATGTAGAGCTGGGGAGGTGGGACCATCGGTCTCATCTGCCCTTTCAATTGTATGAACTGCGGTTGAGGGAAAGCTGGAGTTTTCTGCTTTGGTCCAATGTACCTAGCGTTGCTGACGTTGCTAACAGGGCTTGTGCTGAGAGAACTTGTTTGTGTGGTGTTGCTTGCCCCAGAGGTTTGCGCTGAGCTGTTGTAATTAGAAAGGTTTCCCCACGTTCTTAGTCTGTTGTGTATATCTTTAAATCGTGGTCTTCTGTTGGGAAATTCATTCCAACACTCCAACATCAAAGTGTATATCCATGTGGGGCAGTCGTCAGGACATGGCAAAACCTGTCGGTTCCTGATCATCTCGATGACATCCTGGTTAGAATAACCACAGTAAGGCTGCAGGCCATAGCTGAAAACTTCCCACAACACAACTCCATATGACCATATATCCGAATCAATAGAAAACTTGCCATACATAATAGCCTCAGGGGACATCCACCGGATAGGAAGAAGGGAATTTCCCATCAGTTTGTAGTAATCAGCAGCGTAAACTTCCCTGAAAAGGCCTAAATCAGATATTTTCACATTCAGTTTATCAAACACCAGTATATTTCTAGTAGCCAAGTCCTTGTGGACAACGTGGTGGCTTGAAAGATATTCCATTCCTGCAGCTATCTGAGTCACGATGTGGAAAAAGTCCGCTGGTTCCAGGGTGGATTTTACTGTCTTGTCATCGTCAGTGCTGCCAACATCCGAATGGGGAGATCTTATCACCAAGAACTCATGGAGGTCACTGTGGGAACAATAACTAAAAATCATGCTTATGGGTTGTTCCTTCGTCACTATTCCCAGCAAACAAACAATGTTTGGGTGCTGTAATCGTGATCTCATCATTGCCTCATGTTTGAATTCCTCCCGAAGAGCCAGTTCTGCTTTGTCTTTAAGTGTCTTGATAGCAACAGCTTGTGTCTGTTCACCTGGTGCTGTACCAAAAAGATGCCCCTTGTAGACTTTGCCAAATCTCTCCTCTCCTAGTTCCTCCATAAACCGCACAGTGGACAGATTGATTTCTTTAAGTTTAGCCTGAAATGAAGTAAAGAAAGTAAGTCAGTAAATAATCACAATACTTTCTAAACAAAAGGATCTCTTACTAAAGAAAAGTTCCCAGTGGCTAGGTGCTCCAAATGGAAGACACATTGGGCCAAAACACCTTTTCAGCTTTTTGATTTTATATTGATTTTACAGTTAACTTTGAAATGAGTTATACTATTATCAGATGTGTAAACTGAATTATGCTGCAAGACAATGAGTATAATTATTTTTACAAAGGAGTGACCATATTTCCCGCAAGCTAAATGAATAATTGGTTCAGAGTAAATCTGGCAAACGATGACATCTATTAACTGCAGCTGCATTTGCCCTACAGATCTGCCCAGAGGTGCCCACTGGAGATCTGTCAGAAAAGCTGTGGGCACTGGCTGAGGAGATGGCACCCTCAGGGTGAACTGAAACATCCCTTTCAGCAGAAGGAGGAACAAAACCTCTCTCTTTCGGTTCTGCAGTAGCAGATATGCCCTTTCTCCTCCGTTGCACTACAGTACCCAGTACCCCCACTAAGAAACCTTGCACTAGCTCTGATGAAGAGGAGGGTGAAAGAGGAGCAGAAGGAAGAAGGAATTTCTCTCTGGTACATGAAGGAAAAGGTGGCAAAACCAAGAGTGAGAAATCCCCAGAGCCTCCCTCCTGCAGATGGCAGGGAAAGCAAGGGAGTTCGTGATGGTGATCAAATGGGTCTGTCCTGACCAGCATGGGCTGGAGGAGTCCCCGACTGAGCCAGACGCAGCTGGCACAGCTCCACACACAGGGCACCGCAGCAGGACGGAGCAGGGCAGGCTGGAAAGAGGCTTTAGCAGGTGATTTGGGAACAAGCTCTGATTTTAGTGGCCAACAGACTGTAGACTGGACCAGGCAGTTTGCAGCACAGCCCAGACTCAGATATTAAACCTCCCCCTTATCACACAAAATCGATGCAATTTGTTACAATTTGTGGGTATATCCTACAGATATTCTACAGTTTCCTGAACAGATGTTGCCAATTATTCCAAATTGAGCATTGTTTTTTAAAGCTTGCATCTTGTAAATGCTGTGATTAAAAATTCAACATTAGCTCTGAGCAGGATTTTAGAGTGGACATCAGTTAGCTGACCCAGAAAAGCATATGGAGGAGCTGAGATCTGTAGACAGAAGTTCAAAG
The DNA here is from genome assembly GCA_030449065.1 of Oceanodroma leucorhoa. Taxonomy (NCBI): domain Eukaryota; kingdom Metazoa; phylum Chordata; class Aves; order Procellariiformes; genus Oceanodroma; species Oceanodroma leucorhoa. Next base: position 541,409 of record JASVER010000131.1, on the reverse strand, counting down.
CCATTTTCGTTTCACCATCCTTTTTGATACACAGCCTTAGAAACATGTTGCATCCCAGCTCAGCTCCCCACTCGGTGATGGTTCAGAATACCGGCAGACTGAGCCAACAGATTAGACAAGAAACCCCACCATGCACCCTGCTTTAAACAAGCAAACTGGCCGTGTCATTACCAGGAGTGAAAATGAGAGGCAGGCTGAAGACTGGATCAGAAATAACAACATTTCCAGTCACTAAGACAACAGGCAGAATGGAGATTGACGGGTAAAGGCAAATGTCATAAAATACCTTGTCCTGAAAGCTGTTGCCGGAGGCCAGGATTTCTAGATACAGCTAGAGAGTGCAAGACCTAGTTTTCACTGAAGTAGATGGCCAGCACAGTACGAAAATTAGGTCCCTTACAACACGGCTCAATTCAAACACTGCCAACCTGAGACACTGAAAATCACGACACTTTGGTAATATGTGGCCTAAGTAAATGCTGGAAAAAATACCTGTTTGTGTTGATTAATGAGTGGCATTTCCATGTCCTGGCTAGGAGATGCCATCAGCTGGCGGCGCTGTGGTGTAGCAGCAGATGCCTTCTGCTTGTTTCTGCACATACAGACCAGGAAGAAAAGGCAGGCGATAACCAGGGGGATGGCTATGCTGGGAACCAGGATGTAGAGGATTCCCATTTTACTGTTGTCACGTGGACCTGTGAGGCACAGAATTGTGCATTGTTTACAACAAGTATTTTTAAAGCATTCAATAGTAAAGCAAAAAAAAAGAACAACTACAGTATGATTATTAACACTATATTTTAAACAAAAAGTAAACTCCTATAGCTTGAAAACAGAAGTCTCCATAATTTCCCATTAAATATTTCAAAGAAGTTTGAATGGACATAGCAACTAGCAATATGAAGATAAACTAGGAGCCCCACATTCAATGTGCTGACTGTAACAGTATTTGGTTTATTTCACTTTATTTTTGAGGCTTCCAGTTGTGGAAACTGCAGAACATAGACCAGAGTATCATTGCATTATCTTGTTCAGGGGAYAAAAAACAAGTGAGTAGTCAATGTGATAAACCGCAGCACAACATTGCAGTCTGGCCTTCTCACCCAGCTTCACCCACTTCATCAGCACTTTGCCCACTTTTTACTTCCACTGGTACTGCCTCTGCCCAGAATAAAATAAATCTCACTTCTCACTGGCAGAGATATTATTTGTTCGTACTTAACAGAATTAAAATTCTTTTATTTTACAGTGAGACAGACGTGGAAAAGCCATCAATACACTCAATAAGACTGTTCTGGAACCTTCCTGAAATACTTTTTTCTTGATATTTAGAGACTTTAGGAAAGCATAACGATGTCCAAAATGTTCATTGGAACTTCCTGGGATGTTTTCTGCAGTCCGTGGTTTTGCTATTTGTGGCTGCTGCTTTCACCACAACCACATCCAGTGTTATCTTTACACCATGTTACATGCAATGTAGAAATTTATTATAAATGTCAAATCATGTTATTGTAAAAAAGTGAAGTAACTAAGAAACTTTATGTCAATTTTGAGCATTCTTCAATATCCAGGCAATCTGTAACAAAACCACTTTTATGGCTTCCATGATACACCTGTTGCTGCAGGAAATGCTTTTCTTCCTAATGAAGCACAATATTAAGTTGCTTTGTCGTGTCCAAAGACTGTTACCACTGTAACAGCTTTAGAGTAAAGGCTGTACCAATACAGGGAAGTGACTGGGACAGTATTAAGCTGAGAGAGCTGTGCTTTTTACTTTTGCTATCAGTTGTGCAGTACAGAGCCRTTAGCAGATAGTGTAGGACTTTTCTGACAAGATCATCTGTTTTATGACATCTCTGATTCTGCACTTCACAGTTTCCTTCCAGCCAAGCATGGTACTATATCTCCCTCTGCAGGACCTGAAAATCCTTGCCTCCTGCAAGGTGCCATACAGAGCGAAAGCAATATACCATTGAGTAGTGTGAGCAAACCAAACACACACAGGTGACACGTACGTCAAGTCTGGCATTTGGCAAGTTAGAATACAAACTGCAGCAGTATCGTTAATTATTATCTCAACATAAGCGCCTGATACATAATAAAAAAGTGTCACAATATCTCAGTTACAAGCTCTGATCTCCAGAAATTATTAAACGCCTACAACACAAAACAAGGGTGCCGCATTACAGCAAGTGAAACATTTGAAAGCATAACCCTCTTAAGTGAATTGTACTTGTAAAAATAGGGAACATTCAAAATTACACAGGATTCAGGACAGTAGTAGGGGAAAAAAGAAAGAGAATACATACTACAAGAAGGTATGTCACACAGTTCCATGCGTACGTTTTTATTCTTTGTAAAACACCAGGGCCCATCCATCTGACCTCCAGGATTTCGGCAATACGCATGTCCTCCACCTAGCTCTGGAAACTGTGTGCTTGTCAGATCATGGCTGTGGGGACTCTGGGAGTCCCAGAGTTGGCAAGTGTGACCAGACTTGGTAACGCTGACGGTCCCTCTGTACTCTGCTCCTGAACCGTTGTAGCACTGATGATCTGTAACACAGAGTTTGACAAAATATTGCAAATGACAAAACGATCAAGAGCTAGCAAGACCAAAAGGGTTGAAGTGTATAGACCACGTATGCAAAAAGCACTTGAATTTAGCTACTTCAGAATTTAAATGAAAGCTGTGGGTTTTGAAATTTCAGTTCTGCAAGTATCTGTACTCTTATACCCAGTTATTTCTGGATTGTGGCCTGGAGTGTCTCAGCTCTATGGCTATACACACACCAATATTTGGTAACTCTGAATGCAAGTTGATACTAAAGAGCATGCATGGACCTTTAGATACAGGACAAGATAAGTTAAACTAAATTAAAGATAAGAGTTTCACTTCAGGAAAAGTCTTCAGATGCCATCAGTGTAAACTTCCCGTCACTTTTATTTCTCATAATCTTCCTGTCTTCCTCACACTGCTCACTTCTTAGAGAAATTAATGGTTCATTTTCTAATGCCTTTTGCCATTTTTCCCTTCTTTTCTTCTTTAGAAAGAAGGGATTCAGGTTTTTCTTCTCTTTAGACTTTTGTATTTGCTGAAGTCCTATCTTTATTCTCTCTCTGTTTTGCTGCTATCCTCTCTTCATACTTTTTGAGTGCTTGTCTCCCATATGTATCACCTAAACTGAATCATGCATTTTTCTGTATGTTTGCAACATTTCCTTCTCCATTTTTCTGAGTCCCCCTCCTCAGCTGTCAGGAATCCAGCTCTCTCAAAGCCCTTCCTCCAATGCCCAGGGTACTCACGCCGCAGCTGTTTCACCAGAGAAGAACCGCCAGCTCTGAGAATCACAGACGACTTTTGCCAGACTTTTTGTTGTTTTACTCTCATTCCATTTGCTTGATACCTCTTCCCTGGCTGATTTGTCTCTGTCATAGTTTTCTCAGTTATTTTTGCTTCTCAGCTACACTAGATTATTGCTTTACTAGCACACAGCTAGTCTTCCATGCCCACCATTAAGCCATGATCCCTGCTCCTAACTGTGGGTTCAGACAATGGATATGCAGAATAATCTTATCACATTTTGAACTTTAAACATCCTTAGTCTCTTCGAGCTTCCTTGTTGAACATTGTAGGGGGTGGTGATTAATTGCTAGGAAACGGAGTAGGCAGAAAATCTGTCAGCCCATAATTACTGACAATGGAACAACCCTTCTACTCCTGGATGCAAATATAAATTCATGGAACTGAGATCAATGTTTTCACCCATCCTGTGTGGGTGAAGAAAGACAATTACACGCCATGCTCGATTTACAGAATTAATATTCTTGTGGATTTCCATATAGAAAGAATGAATATTAAATGTTTAATTTCTTAACAGGTTTTTCCAGTGAGGCTTCCACAGCCTATTTGAGGTTTATTGATAGGTAAACAGAAATGACAAATAGCTGCATGGGGGGACTCATCCAGAAAGGCAACGACTGAGCCAGAGGTGGGGGCAGTTATGTGGGAAGGGAAGCTTGCAATGCACTGCTGCCCCTCGCAAATCTGAGTCAAATTGGTTGTGTGAACGCAGAGTTTTATATCCCAGGATGGTTGATAAAACCCTTTTCTGTACTAAGCAGTATCCTTTAAACTTCCTTGCCATCCTAACTATACCTTACAACAGTGAAAGATTATGATCAATATTAACACATAAAAAGTAGTAGCATTCAYTATAGCAGTACTTTCTTTACAAAAAGAATGACTGATAAAATACTGTCATCTCTCAGACCCCACCTGAGGAAGCAACAAACCCTACTTTTTCCCAGTGAAGAAACACCCAGACTTACATCGGCTGAGTCTCTCCACAGGGATCCCGATCCTTATGCAGTTGGCAGCTTCCAAGGTGTCAGGTCGTGGGAGATCCTCACACTTAGGCAACTGTAGCTGCATCAAGATGAGGGGGTTTGACCTAGCGATGTTGTACTCCTGCCTACAGAGATCATTCTCCAGAACTTCACATTCATCCCGGCACAGCTCCCGCGGCTTAGGGGTCCGAGAGCGCTCGTCGCACAGGGGAAACACAAAGTGGCAGAAGGATGGTATAGCGAACTGTGAGCACTGATCGGACAAATGAGTGGAAGTGCCAATCATGGTAAATGCGGCTGGAAAGGAACAAAAATACTGCTTAAGTATTAATTCACGAAAAGCATGAGAAACAACATAATTTTCACGTAATTTGCCTTTTACAACTTTCATCTTTTCTTGAGGGTCTGAAAGCCTACTGAGCAGCAGGGAAATGAGGTCATTTTTGCTGTAAAGGAGAGACGACAAATGCAGAAAGCAAATCCAGCATCCCAGTGTCCCTCTGACGTCTGCACAGACCTTGTAGGACCTCAGTTCTTAGGAAGTTACTGAAGCAACCAGCATCAAACAAACTATTGGCGCTTGACTAATTTTAAACTGAAAGGATAAAGAGCAAAGGCAAGGTACACCTGCCAGGATGCTGACATGTATTTCCAAAGTTCCTAATCAGGTAAAATCTGAGTGAGGATCACCTAGCTTCTTCCTCCTGTAGACATTTTGATCAATAAACAAGAAAAGTTTTTGTCAAGTCTTGACAGGCAAAAGGAAGTGTGCCATTGGTATTTGGGGAGATATTGCTATTAATAGATATGAGAAGCGTAACAGGCGGCAGTTTTGGGAAAAATGAATGTAATCAATCTCAGCATACTAATCACATTAAGATGAACGTCATCATGAATTAGGAACGTAATCCTCCCCTTCAGCTCTCAGCATTTACGCACTAACATTTATCTGAGAGTGTTCTTGCACATTGCAAAGAAAAGACAAATGTGCATGTGCATCATGTATCTGGGGATGAATCAAGCTTTAAATGTAGGAACTTTTGTTCTCACACTGGAAAGCATAATTTGTGAGCGAGGCTTGCTAGACTGCACGTTCCTCCAACGCACACTGTAAAAAGAGAGGAAATGARCAGTTCAAGTCATTCAGCAGTCTATTTACAACCTACAAATCAATTCTTTACCTTTTGTCCTTTCAACCATCTACTTCCTGCTGCCACTTGCTATCAGAGATTCTCCTGTCTCTTCCTAAACACCACACATGCAGCAAGCAGCCCCAGCTCCAGCCTTTTGTACTGTTTGCTTATTTTAATACAGGAATATTAACACAGGAATATAAAAGTTTATCAGTCATGTAGGGAACACTGCATGCAAGCACGATATCAGGCCTCAAACAACAGCTGCGACATGTGCTTGTCCCGAAGACTAACACTGAAAAAATAAACCTGGAGGAGTGAAGCGGTCATTGTTGGCTATTTGAAATACCACACTAATTTTTGTGAAGGTGTTACAGAATTTAGATTGGCATGAGCGAAGAGCGCACAATTCACAATCATGTCCTTATTTTGATGGGAGGCGCAAAAGCCAGCAGGACTGTGTGGTGGCATCTAAGGGGTTTGGTTTTTTAGTTATTAAACAGATATTAAACAGCACAGCAAAGACATTGCTAGCCATACATACCCACAGGTCAGGGGTCAGGCCCATACACTCTTTATTGTTGTCCTTCCAGTCTTTCAAGTCATGTCTCAAGTTTTTCTCCAGAAACATCCTTCTTTTTTTAATAGAAGGCTGCAATTCTCACCTAACCACATGGCCAGGACTGAAGAGCACCAGGGGCCGTAGAGACAAAGGGAATGTATTTCACACATCAGCACAGAAGGGAAATGAAAATCCAGAATCAAAATTCCCCGTAGATGTCGCCTGTAACCTTATTAAATGTTCTGGGCGTCGGACGGTAGGTGTCACCGTTTCCCACGCGCAGCCTCCCCTGAACGCCCTACAGCTCTGAGCGCAAAGGCCTGCCACCAAAAATTGCGCTTAGGAAGTATGGGCAAAAGTATAAGCAAAATCTCAGAGACAGTTATACAGCAGATTTGCTTTTATCTAACAAGTTACCACGATTTCAAAAATACCCTGTCATTTGGACAGAGAACACSCAGTCTTGCAATACTTGTTTTACATATAAGACGACTTGTAAGAGCAAAGTATGCTGTGAAATCCTCAGGGTTGTTTTGCATAAGGCATTTGGTATGTCCTTCAGATGTATACAGTTTGAAAATGCCATATTATTAGTGGGTTATCATTACTGCCTAGCTAGGCACTGGGCAGCTCTGCATGGTGATTCACAGAATTTTCCTAATAAAAAACGGTTCCATCAGAAATTCTCCTCCACTCCAGGACACAAAGTCCCTGCTCCCAGCCTCCAAAATCTAATCAATAATCAGTGGTATTAGGGATCCAGCAGCCAGGTCATGAATGTCCATGTTGTATATTCCATAAACAAGTATAACTTGATCAATAAACATTTTCTGGAATATATCACAGTTTTTTGGTTGTTTTTTTTTTTTTTTTGAAAAGGACATTATGAACCTAATTTACAGAGTTACAAATTTAATCATTTCAGGTAGCTGAACATTTCGATATTGCTGAAAAACATCCAAACAGGATAGAGATTATGTCATAGAAAAAAATGATATCAATAGTATGTATTAATTAATAACATAAAGGTAAAAGGGGCTGGAAGTACAACAGAATACAGGAGAAAGGAGGGAGGGGAATGAGCCGTAACAGCACAAGGAAAGGTCAGCACCTGGATCTTGCCAATCCCAGAATCTGATCACCGTCTGAAGAACAGAAAAAACCTGACCTGGATTTCTGGCTTGACAATGAGCCTTTAAGGTAATATCTTTAAGGAGAGAGAGCTGGCAAGTGAAATCAAACTCCTTTTGGCAACTAGTTATGTTAAAACTGCAGATTCAATTAGTTAGCCATATCTGGCCAGATGCAAGTAAGCTTCTGCTGGACTGAGTTAATTGGCCATATATTATAATAAACAGTATGCTGTATTCCACAGATTCATTTGCTTGCTCTAGTCGTGTACATCACAGTGACAGCTGTTAATGTCAACTAACTGAGGTCCAGTGAAGAAAACCCATGTTGATGTACAGCCCATTAAAAGTCATTAAGGTTTTGGGTGCATGTTTGTGACTCTGTACCAAAACAATGATCAGAGAAAGAATCAGCAGGGGCAGAGCACAGGAAGGACTCTTGTTTTACATAAATCAGTGTGAAACCCAGCCTCTGCCAGGATTATGCAATAGGGGAGGAAATCCAAGGGAAACCCACCATACATTTTTCAAGAAAACCAAAACCCAGTGGTTTTTAATTACATCACAGATTGATTTTTTTAAAAAATCTCCTATTTGAATCCATCATGCAAAAAGCTCCAGCATAAACGACAAGCTGTTAAAAAGTCAATGCTCTGCCATTTTACTTAAGGACATGGAAAAAACTTCTACACGACAGCAGGTATTCATCTTCCTTGCTCCAAGTTTTGCTAACTGCACAAGTGGGAAACTGGCTCACCTCCTCTAAACCTTAATATAGGGATGTCTTAGTCATTGACCGATAAAACTGAAAAGGATTTCACTAACTGAAAAGGATAGCACTATTTATAACTGAATGGGAAACTTTCACGAATGTTTTTTGCCCTGCTACAGAGATGTATAAGCTTACCAGTAATTCGGTTTTCAATTTCCCCTTGCATCTGGAGGGAGTCCACATAAATGGTCCTGTTTCCAATGATTCGTGCACATGCAATTCCCCTGTATGGCTGACAGAACCCATCTTCATGGTAATCTTCTCTGCAAAAGACAGGTTAGGATTTTATAAGCAGAAGCCTAGCTGTCCCCAATGAATTTTTACAACATATATTCTTATAAAAGGAGAAAACACCAAAAGACTGTAAATCTGAAATTGTTCCGTTCCCCAGGTGCAGCTTTCTCCTCCATTTCTCTCTACACTACCTTAGAAGTATTAATGAGGCACCCTGTAAATAGCTCATTAGAGAAAGAAGTAAACCAAAACCCAAGATTAATTTAAAAGTCATATGCTAATAGTAATGGGATTTGACAGATGAACCTATTAAAAAGCTGTTAGACTGATACAGCAACACAGATCTTGTTACATGTCCCCATGCATTTTTGGCATCTAGCTGCACCCAGTACAATTAGGCAAATGGTTCTCTTCTCCCACCTCTCTCTCCCTTTCTTCATTTCCTGTCATGAACAGCAGAAGAGACCTTGCCAAACTTTAACTAAAACACGAAATAATTTTGAACTCTGAATTAGGTAAACAGAAAAAAAATTAATCAAGGTTTTAACCTCTTTTCCTCTTCTCTCTAGTCACAGTCAATGCCAAATTCCTCTTCCAACATGTATTTTAATATATTTTTTCAATTCAGTGAGGTTTTGGGGCAAATTTTACTCCCTTACATCAACATAAGTATTTTGGCATAAAAGCACTAGCCTAAAGGCTCAGTGGTTCAACATATCGTCCCCAAAGCCTCAGTAAAAAATACAGAACTGATCTGTATATCTTAACTGTCTGAGCACTGGAAAGGGGCTTCAGAGTGAGAGTGCTCTCAGAGTTAATATCCAGCATGCCGTGTGTTTCCTGCGGCATGGCACAGCCTCTGTGCTAGGCTTCACTAGCCTGATGGATTCACATCACTTCATTCACTGCATGATGGACCAAAAAAGGCATAAAGCATAATCTGTAGAACCATGACTCTAGAGTAATCCTAGGACAGCCAAAAACTTAATCAGCTTTTGTAACTAGTCAGTTCAAAAGTCTGAGGCACTCTCCCATACCAGCAATTTTTGAAGTATTACTTCAAATCTCTTCCGCACTTTGACAGTACAAAGTATTATCTTTGGATATCAATACCTGTTTTCATCACCCATATTCCACTTCTCTTACAAATACCTTCACCCTTCCTTAGCATGCCACATGAGCAGGACAAAAGTGTCAGTGAATACATGCACAACCACATAACTTCAGCTGGGCCAAATCAGCATGAAAACCTGCTGCCTGGCAACAGCTGGCCACGATGAGCACATCACCCAACACCTACGCAGTCCCGAGTGTGGCCCGTTATTTCAAATATCTTATTCTCTCTTAGGAATCTCTTTTTATTTTTCCTATGCTTTATCTCCCTGATAAAGTTTATCTCTTCAGGGAAATGTTACCCCTATTTCTTGAAGTATAAACTTTTTGGCAGTGGAAGGTTGGGCATGACTGTCCGCACAATGTAGCCAAAAGTTGGAACCATTGATCACCACTCGAGCAGCATCTCTCCCTTTCCTCCCAGAAAGACTTAACAGGACCCGGACCCATCACACAGCTGCTAGGTAAACCATGGTGATATGAAGTGTCTCACGCAGTTGTTGTCCAGATCTGGCCTTTACTTCCTATCACACTATGATTGTTAAATATTCGTAAAGCAACATTTTGTCTACAAACTCTGAAAGAAGTTCTGCTTCCACAAAGATATGCAAGTCTTTGATTACGGTGGATGAAGTAAAGGAGGAGTCTTTCAGGATCAATTAATTCCTGCAGTGAAATTCTTTCACTTTCATAACAAAACCTCTAATTTTGCAACAATTGCATCATGCCTGAAGAGACAAAAATATCAAAGCATTTTGCCTGTGCCTGTTTTATGATCTTTGACCACCTCAGTAGGAAGTCAGTGATTCCCATAAGGAGTTGAATGAATATGAAACCCCTATTTGACCTCCTTCTCATAATTCATATCCCTATCCTGCAGAACAAAGTCTGCAATGTATCTAACTGAAACTGTACCTCACACTTCAACTCTCAGTGCAGGGCTCTCTTGCCAGCACACACACACACACAMAAAAAAAATCTATAAAAAATAGCACTCCAAACAGCATGGGTTTGGTGACAAAAACAGTGTAATCTCTTACTTAGCTCAGTTTATTTATTTCTGTCAAGAACTTCTAAATACAGCTTAGATACTATATATACACACATATGCTCCCCTCTCCCATGTTATAGTCAACTGCTGATTAAACTAAACTGGATATGACCATTACCATGGATGCAAGCAAAAGTAAACAGTAACCTGATGTCAGATACTCTGACAGAAGCTGGACTGTTATTCTACATGCATCTTTGTCAGGTCAGGCAACTCAGTGAATACAGTTTGACTAGTACTAGTGATCGAGGGGACAAAATTACTTTAGTCGTCTCAGGAAAACAGTTTATTTCAACAAAGCTGCAGAAGTGGAAGCACTTCGAGTCTCCTTACAGATTACCCTTTCCCTTGGCTACGTGTACACTCAGCACATGGCAAAACATCCACAGCAAAAATCAAGCTGTGGGGAATCTTGACAAAACAGTGCAGGAGCGGCGTCATGCTCAGTTCAAACAGGAGTCTTTGGAACCATGTGTTGCTTTGATTCATGCTCCAAACCATATGCCAGCAATTCAGTTGCTGATCAGAGCAAGAGTTAAAAGCTGCTGGAAATAGGCAGAAATACTGATTCTTCAATTTCCTGCTGCTTGAGCTGTAAAGTCTGCTCTGATCAAGAACCCTGGCAAAGGCAGAAATCTGACTCCACAAGAAGCATCCAGAAGAGTTCAAATTGTTCCACTTGCAGAAATCTTACAACCTAACTGCCATAGGTACCTTTATACCTTTGTTCTTTATTGTTTCTTTCTGAATATTTCAAGATGGCATTACCTTTTCTGACTAGTGATTTTCTTCCATTTTTATATAACTATTTTTYTTACAAAACAGAGTCAAGAACATCCTAAGTGTTTCACCTTTGCTGGAGGGCAGTCTCAAAGACAGTGCACCTAGACCATGAATTTTCTCAGCACTCAATTACAATGGAGGTAAGGAATATTCTCCTACTGAGAGAACTCTCCTCCCAACTACTTGTCAGATATTTGACTAGAGTTTGGATTTAAAAATAAAATCGTAAAGAATCTGACTGAACAGACCCTCTATTCCTAAAACCCCAACTTCCATTTCTTAGGCTGAATGCCATTAGTTTTCCAGGCCCATAAGGTGATCTTCTGCCAGAACAATAAAGTTAAGAACTAACCTTTCTAATATAAAGCTAAAACAGGTGAACCTTTTATTTTGGGTATGCACAAATAAAACCAAAACACTGATACTACTTTTATGTACAACATGGGGTGTCTCTAAGATTAACCAGGCTTACCAGGTCTGGAAACATCTTGAAGAACCGAGCACTGATAAGACATTTACAAGTTCCTTATCACACATGCACTGCACTGCCTGATTAAACACAGTCTGCCTTCATGTTTGTGGGCGGAAGAAGTCTGTATGAAATGGAGAATTAACCAAACAACCAATGTAGAAGAAAGATGCGGGTTCAGTGGTATGGTGCCAGTTGAATCTCCTCCCATTGACAGAAACCGTAACTTCCAGGGACATCTGGGTCTATAAAGGAAGCACTGGGAGAGCCAGGTGCCTCTGAATAGCAATAAAACCCAGCACGCATGAATAGGAATCTCTCTAGGTGGAGGTCATGTAAGACTTCCATAAGGTAGATATCTCCTCTAAAAGTATATGAAAAGATTTCTAGGCGTACTGCGTGTGCTGCAAAGACACACTGAACGTCGCCGTCCCCACCCTTGCATTAAGCGTTACTTTAATTTCACGTGACACAGAAAGAACGCCAAACAAAAGACTACAAAAGAAAATACCTAGGAAACAAAGAGTCTTTTCTTAACGGAAAATCTGAAATGCTGAAAGCATACATCTGGGCACAATACACTATATGATATCTATGTAACACAATCTATTGTATGTAACTGTCACAGCTGAACAGTCCAGAGGGCATATGAAACAAAAAAGTCCCAGTAAATAAAAGGCAACCGTGGAAAACTCTGTTCAATACTAAAATCACCTTGTGAAGCACATAAGCCTGATGAGAGCTTTCAGTATGTATTTGGTGCCCATGAAAACACAGTGAGTGCGAACCTAGTGGTTTTGCTGAAAAATAGAGAAAACATATGAAGGCATAACAATCTTTAGCAAGGGTTCATGAAAGGAATTCTGAAAGCAGAGTTGAGAGGTGCTAGATATTTATTTGCTGGTAAGATACCTTCTTCTGATCACATCCCACAGACTTAACTTACAAAGGCAACAGAAACTTGTAAGTTAAATTTATTTTCTTGAAAATGGAAAAGACACCACACTGTATCAGCCATAAAAAGAAACTCAGAAATTCTCCAGAAAATGCAGGAAGAGAAACTTTTTGATTTAATACATTAAAAAACCCAACTAATTTAATAATACGCTATCAACCTACCCTTGTAATAAAATGAACAAAAATGTTAAATGTTTAAAGTTATCATTTGAGAACAATGTATTTTAATACATTCAAATAATAAATTTATAAGTTATTTGGAGGGATACATCCTCAGCTTTACCAAAGTAAACAATATTAAGCCAATTCATAGAATATAACAGGATWTTCCAGAGGTTAGTTTTTAAAAAGCTAGTAGAAACTTCGTTTCAGCAGTTTCCCACAATAAATAAAAAACCTGAAGATTTTACCCTCTTTCATATTGTCCAGGGATTAAATAGCTTTTAATTGAAAACTCTTAAATACTAAGAGAGGATATTGGGACTCCCCCTCATTTTCCATTACAAGTGGAGTGGCAAAGCAAGGAAAAATGCACAGAAAACCACAGTTAGACAGTGACAGACGAAGAAAAGGACAAATGATTCATATCATCCTATATGCTATGGGTAGAGAAATACAACATTTGGTGTACAGTCACTCATCTTGTGGGAAAGTCTCAGAGTTTTTGATAGCTATGGCTTGAAAACTGATGGCAGAAGCCGTGTAAAGAGGATGATAATAATCAACAGTAATTTGAGAGGGAAAAGGACAGGCATCATATTTCAGATTACGAGTTTACTTAGCTCAGGGTGTGGCTACTTCATAAACACAAAGCACACAAGTTAAATGACCTGCAATACAAAGAATTAAAGGCATAAAGGGTTTATCTTTAATCAAAGAGAGGCAAAACACTCTGACTTGTGGGAAGGGCAGYATAAAGGGCTGCAGTAAAAAATCAGGAATTTCTGTTTTTAATATACATATGTATTCATATGTATATTGTTCATACTGCATCTCAAAATCAGGACCTCTTATAATCTGACACTACAGCCCTTGTAAATTGTTGCCCTTACTCTTGACATGTATCATATCGTAGTGCTGGGGAGTGAACTCAACTCACAAGGGGATCACTTTTCGATGGCTAAAATGAGTTCACTTCTCCAAATATTCACTCCCTCCCACAGAAACAGGTCACAGAGAAGATCTGAGAGAAGAGACACATATCATCCTTGTCATATTCTGTATCACATCTATGAAATTTGCCTCCTGTCAAAAACATAGTGAATTTATATTAATGTTACTATAGAAAAAAACATGGTATGTTCCCGTTAGGTTTGTATATTCACCTTTCAGGGAAAATATAAAATAAAACACTCAATTTCTTGTTTCACCATGAATTAAAATTTGTCAGGTGTGTTGTCTTTTAAAGTAAGAGTTACAATAGGCTAGAAAATTGCTCCTTCTCATAGGCCTCCTTTTGTGCACAGGAGATCAATGGAAGTTTTACTACTGACATTCAAGGCAACAGGACTGGGGTATAAATATTTGATGGAGGAAAAGAATGGGATTTTTCAAAACCAGTATTGCCTGAACTACTACTATTCATCCATTGAAAAGGGCTGGCCTAGTGCCAGGTGCTCCTGACATTGCCCATAACTTCTACCCATACAGGGCAGAAATTCAGTAACACACACAAATGGGTTGGCGGTTTTAGCAAAGTTTCCACAGCCCAGGTGTACAGGAAAACCTAAAAAACAACAACAACAACAACAACAACAANCAACAAAACCCCCCAGAAACCATAAAACGCCAAAAACCCCACACCTACACATCTGTGTCCTGCCTGCTGAAGCCAAGAAGCGAAAGGATGACAGGGACAACTTCACTGCTGCATCAGGCCCCTGCCTGGATGGAGGCACCCTGTGTCCACGTCACGGGAGAAGGGCACAGGCTTCCTGCCCTACCTGTTTCCATGCTCTGAACAAACAGTTTCATTCTATGACCAAAGGTTTATCTGCAAATAACCCATGTTTCCGACACATAAAATAATTTGTTTGCACATCTTCACCCGCGTCTAAAGATCAGTGCTCCTGGGATATCAGAAAATACCTGCTGAAGTAGTTAACACCTCAAAGAGAGACTTCACTAACATACAAGAGGGATGTAAAAACTTTTCCCATACACTAAAGGAATGTAATAAATAGTATCAGAAAAGAAGGGGAACCTAGTGTTAAAAAGTCAAAAACTAACAGCCAGGAGAATTTGTATAAATAGTCATAGCTCAGTTGAAGTCAATGGACCTATGACAATTTACACTCACCAGGGATATGACCCGTGAATTTTGCTACCAGGTGCTCAACAACAGACCCCAAAAGCAAGATTCCTTTACGTCTAGCATACAACTTAGATAAATATCAACAAATTACATTTATTTTTGTGCTTTCTATGTGAAAAGTAGCACGTAACAGAATCCCTAAAAAAATGTACTTAAAAGTCACATTTACTGAACAGAGCAATTGTGCTGCATTTGATTTGAATGTTTATCTGCTAGTTCCTAAAAAAGTACATTGTGAACTGAAATTCCAGATTCAATGGCTAAGATCAGTAAAAATAACAGTTGATCTTTATTGTACCAATTCTACTAAATGATGAATTTGTTAATGTTAATCATAGGATTTGAGACACCATTTTAAGCCAGGTAAAGTAATTCATTGAAATGTCACTAGTAAAAACACAGCTGCAAGTGGACTTAGTGTTTGTGACAAACGAGAGAAAAGTTGTTTGTCAAACAACAACCTTATTTTTAGCCTACTGCAATTACTTCCACAACAGATTATAAAATCAGTATTTTCAAACCCAAAACTCAGGCTCCAAAGACTGTCTCTAAAACATAGATCAAATAATATTTTAAACATATATTCCGATGTTACCATGAAAGGAGGATGCTTTTAATGCAACATATTTAAAAAGCATTTAAACGCAAGAAAGAGGGAGGACATCAATATGTTTTAAGCATACGTCTTCATTGAATCATGAACCAAATTGTCCTCTTCACTAGACATTGCCTTAAGTGGGTGTCAGCACTCCTAGCTGAGCTGTGTCCTTGCCAAAAGATACCACATTCAATCATTTAAGTGGATAAAATCAACAGAAAATGGTATTGCCTTCCTTTCTTTCACAGAAGCACCCTCCATCACTCCTATAACAAGAAAAACACGCAGTCCTCACTAGCAAAGATGTAGGAAAGAACCGGACATATAAAACTGTGGCAGGATGCTCATTAGATAACACTACATGCTGCTCTGGTTTGRTGGTATCACAGGCATTCACATATTTATTATTGTTTTATATATTTAGAAAAGGTTTCAGTGTACCAAAGCCTTTGCTGTTCCCAAATATAGTAATCGTATACAGAAGTATAGACATGGGTGGCAGGATGGCACTTACTACAGTAACCTGGGTAAAATGGTCAAAGAAGCAAAGCTAAACAAGGACATCTACATCCTGAATTTCTGCAAGGAACAGACGATTGCCCCTGGAGGTATAATCCTCTGATTACCACATGTAACTTCAAACAGGTGATCTAATATTACTTCTACCTACAAACGCTCTCTTTCAATTTGCTCAAATGACATTTTTGTAAATTCTCCCACTGCTTTCATAGGTGTAAGCATGTTGGGATGAAATCTTGAAATCAGATGAGTCAGCTGGCAATCCGGCAATCCAAGGCTGTTTTGCTGAGTGTCAGATATTTTTAAGAGAAACACCTCTGCTACAACCAGGGTTACTGAAGAATTGGAAAAAAAAACAACTTTAAAAAACTGATTTCAACGTATGGGAATACGGACCTGGCCACACAGCATTCCAGCTTCTGGCTCACCAAAGAAATCATTATGAGTGTCCCTCCCCACCCCTTTTTTTTAAGGCAAGTTATCCCTCTCAGCATGTTATGACTGTCTAATAAATTGTTTCCCTCTGACATCCTCAAGGAAAAATGAGCCCTCTGAAGAGCCTTTAATAAGCAGCTCCCTATCCCCCCCACTGCCAGAGAAAAGCAAAATTCTTCTTCGCTTTTATCCTTCCTCCGCCTGCCATGCCACCCTGAGTAAGTACACACAGATCAGCTCCAAAAAGGTCTTGGAAGAGTCCACCAGCTGAAAATGTCATTATAATTGCTGCCGTACCCAGGTGGCAATGAAAAACTGGTAGGGGGCTTCGCAGGCAGCCCAGGGAGGGCTTCGGCAATGGGGCTGCCAGTGTCTTGGGGCCAGCGCAGGGGACGGAGGTCTCCGCCCGGRCTGCTGTGCTGTGCCGAAGGAGGGACGTGACTGGGAGGGAAGAGCTAAGAGGCCATGTCGGCTGCCCGGGGTGATGGCAAACCCATCGAGGGGAGAAAGAAGGATCAAAGGGCAGCTTTGACAGCTGTGATGCCGTAGGAGGGAGGGAGGGATATCGGGCCCCACCAGGGGGGCTGGTCTGGGGATAGGGGTCCCTACTCATGCCTGGGAGTGGGTGAGAGAAGGGCAGCCCACCTCCCACCGGGCTGCTCCGATCTCGCCTAGCACAACCCTCACCCCACTCCATAAAAGCCACCAGGGATAAGCAGGGTATAATAAATTCTTTTTTAAAAAAAATCTTTAAAGTTTTCAGGTAGATATCCATGCATTGTGATTTACACACACAGGCAGATTTTATGCACAAATAGAAATTTTATGTTATTGATCAGTTCATTAAAATCCATTGATGGAATTTTATATGTATGCCAGGAAGACAGGTAGGAGGTAGAAAGTCTTGAGAGAAAAGAAGACTAAGAAAGCATGGTCAAAAATAGCCAGTTATATAAATCCAGAGGGAAGCAGGGGTTACAAGAAAGGCATAGGAATAATTTGAAACAAAAAGTGAAATTCCATAGAAGTGTCTCAAGCCTTCCGCTTTGGGTTTTTTCTTGAATGATGGGAAATACAAGTTTTCTGCAAAGCTTCCTAGCTTTTTAATAGAGGTTAAAAAGTTAAGACATTTTTGTAAAAAAATGGTTAAAAACTGTAATTAATTAAAAATTGTTTCCAAAGTAAAAATATTTTAATTTACCATGCCATTAAAAATATGATCACTTCTTAAAGTATTTGAGCAAATGAAAAAATGAAAATAACTCTACTGGTATAACTTTTTTCTTCTTTTTTTTTTTTAACATAACAAAGGTGGCTTTTTTATTTCAGCTAACACAGAGATTATACAACGGATAGCGGAGAGCTTTGTAAACCAGCCAGAAATTACGATAGCATCAGCTATAAATTGGTTACATAATTATATGTACATGCAAGTGTTCATATTCAAAGCCTTTCACAGAACATTTTTATTAACACTACAGAAACATCAACTATTCATAACCATATAATACTGAAGTGTCAGTTTCACTGTAATTTTTCGAGTCTCAAGGAAAAATTAGCATATTCCATTTATCAGAAAACCCCAGCATCAACTAAATTACCTCTTTAAAAACATCTAAGCAACAATATGAGATACTTGTTAGATTCTCTGTTACTTTTTATTTATAAAATATGAACTATTCATTCTAGGCAATGTTGCAGAAAGTTACAGTTTGTGAATACTTCCCGATGCTAGATGCTGTTTTCATAGCTGCTCTTAACTTTGTAGAACTTACTTGAGCTGAAATTTTCCACAGTCCAAAGCTAATTTTGTTTTTTGTTTTTTGTTTTTACTTCAAAAGAAATGGTTCAGGTGTTTCAAAAAATAAGGCAAGAGAAAATTACCATTTTTGTCTTTAGAAAAAAAAAAATTTGAACCCAAAACAAAACCACTACCAGGAAAAGGAGCAGCCATTTGGTTGTGATGCTATCGTGTTCCCTTGCTATTGAGCAGACACCTGAGACTTGCTGGAGCATACATTTTGCTGTTCCCATGAAACACTACCCAAATTTGTCCAGCCTTCACGTCATTTCCATCTTTATGTGCCCAGCCTAGCCTATGAGAATGTAGCTGATACATTCTCCAAATACCCCGTCTACAGCAAGCTTTGCAGACGTGTGTGAGAAAATAAAACTGCTTGGCACTCTTGTCTGGGCTAGCGCCTAAGGTTAATTGAGGCAATGGCATGAGGAGTTTGCTGAGGACCCAGGAGGACAGGGGCTATGGAAGAGTGAGGAAGAGACAGGTTGAGGATCCATTAAGGATCTATCACCAGCGGACCACACGGTCCTCCAAAATCTGGAGCAAAACCTGATGATTTTTGTGTCTCACCATTTCTTTCTGTCAATAGATGAGTGAGTATGTGTCTCCTCTTCTGGGCTGGTCTGTACTGAAGACAGCAGTCTATTATTAGTGCTGTCTGCCTGTCGGCTGGCTCCAGCGACCGAGGTCTGGGTGGTATGGCTAAGGAATCCAGAACTCATGAAATAATTCTGGTGTGTCATCATAATTTCACATAATAGGATTGTTGATTTTTTCCAAATTAGGAAAATTAGCTTTTTCTGCACAGGAAATTCTATGCCAGTTTCAATCAAAGCCTCTGGAGTTCCCAAGAATTAAAAATAAACAGACACTCTTCTACTTCAGCCAGTGGAAGAAGGTAGAAATGAACAACCTTTGGCTCTGCAGCTACCCTTTCTTGTGGCTGGGGGCACAGCACCCTGAATCACCCAAAACTGCTGGGAGGCCTGGGTATCCATCCAGCCTTCATGTAATCCCAAGTGATAATTTCCCCTTACTTTTCTTCCTTTGGACTTAAAACCACTTACTGAATGTTTATCAGACCTCATTTCCAAAAACTCCTCTATTCTTTTTTTTTCCTCTATGTATAACCAATTAATAGCTGAATGTCACATTTTTTCTTTTAAATCTTCCCACAATATAATAGTGGATACTACATTGTACCTCAGGCGAAGGAAAATAGTTCACATTCCAAAGTCAGAGTTATAATTTATTTTCAGATGCCACACACATGATGCTACACAAACATTATTAGCTTGATAGGCTATGAGTAGCAATTGTACCAGCATCACCAGCTCCATAAATTAAGCTAATCGGGCTTAACATTAATAAACTCTTCATGAACCAAAACATGTAGAAAACTCAATTAGGAAATCAAATGCTTCTCCAAGTTTGGCATTTCAGCATTTAGTTCTTAATGTTTGAAAACTAGGATCCTGTATATACTGATATATCTGTCAGTCTGAATGACAGAGAACTTAAAAGTACAGTGACGACCCATTGCATATTCTTGCTGGAGTGCCTGAGTCTTGGAACTATTGATTTTGTAATACATTTTTGCTTTTCTCTCTTCTCCTCAATCTAATGCTGAAATAAAAAATGGGCAGCTAAACTTCGTTACCCACTGAGGTTGTCTTTTCCACGTTAATTACCAAACACAGTATGAACATGCTACCTTGCAGCTACCAACAATAAATGTGGAATATCACCACAGCAGCTCAGAGTCAAAAAGCAGCTAGTTTTAACTTTAACACAGCGCACTCACAAGCATGCCTTTGTTCTACGTTTCAGATCCCTGTATAATTTAGCAGATCTTACAGTTAAGAATATGTGTTTATGTAACGTAACATTTTACAGTTGGACTCGAAGATTTAAGGGTCTCTTCCTACCTAAATGATTCTATGGTTTTATGTAATAAGCTGTAATCTATTACAGAAGAAAGTAAAAAGACAGTCTGCACTTCTCCTGTTGAAAGCACAGATTTGTTCCTGTGCGAAACAATATTTTCTTATACTGGTGCTGCTGATACAGACTCTTCTTTGGAGGAAAGACAGACTTTTTCTATTTTGGGGATTGAGATAACATTGCATGTGTTCCTTGGGGAGGTATACGGTGTGCTGGGTGATGAACTGGCTGAACGGCAGGGTTCAAGGGATTGTAGTGAATGGGGCTACATCTGGTTTGTGGCCAGTCATCAGCAGTGCTCCTCAGGGCTCAATTCCAGGGCCAATTCTGTTCAATATTTTTATCAACGATCCGGAGGCAGGAGTTAAATGCACAGTTGGTAAGTTTGCTGATGATACTAAACTGGGAGGTGCTGTTGACTCCCTCAAGAGACAAAAGGCCTTCCAGAGGGATGTGGATAGATTGGAGCACTGGACAATAATCAGTGCCATGAAATTTAGCAAGAACAAATGCCAGATTCTGCACCTGGGACGGAGGAACGCCAGACACAAGCGTAAATTGGGAGAGGAGTGGCTGGAGAGCCTGCAGAAGGGGATTTGGGTGTGCTGGTTGACAGCAGGCTCCATAGGCAGCCAGGGGGACAAACCGCATCCTGGGGTGCATCAAACACAGCATGACCAGCCGGTCAGAAGAGGTGATTGTCCTGTTGCATTTAGCATTGGTGCGGCCTCATCTTGAGTACTGTGTGCAGTTCTGGGCTCCACAATTTAAGAAGGATGTGAAGGTACTTGAATGCATCCAGAAGAGGGCAAAAAAGCTGGTGAAGGGACTGGAAGGCATGTCCTGTAAGGAGCGGCTGAGGACTCCGGGTTTGTCTAGTTTGGAGAAAAGGAGGCTGAGGGGTGACCTCATTGCTCTCTACAGCTTCCTGAGGAGGGGAAGTGGGGAGGGAGATGCTGATCTCYCTGGGATCCAGCAACAGGATGCGTGGGGATGATTCAAAGCTGCATCAGGGGAGGTTTAGACTGGACATTAGGAACCATTTCTTTACCAAGAGGGTGGTCAAACACTGGAATAGGCTTCCTAGAGAGGTGGTTGATGCCCCATGCCTGCCAGTGCCCTAAAAAAAGGCATTTGGTCAATGCCGTTCATAGTATGTTTTAACTTCTAGTCAGCCCTGGAGTGGTCAGGTAGTTGTATGAGATGATCTTTGTAGGTCCCTGCCAATTGGAACTATTCTATTCTATTCTACTCCCTTCTATTCTATCCTCTTCTATCCTATCCTTCCCTAAATAAATGTTTGTGAAAGTTGCTGAACCAAATTAAACGAGCAGATTCCCTTAGTACATTTTCTTTCTCCTTTTTTTAAAACAATGCCTGCTGTCACCCTTAATGTTATTTAGCTTTGAATGGAAATGTCCAAATTTTATCAGTTTGTACCATCTGTTTCACTTTTTCTCAAGTACACTAAATTAGTTGCACCTATAGTTTGGCTCTTTCAAACTGAAACGGAGAACAAAACAATACAAAAGTAGGGAAAAATTAACCATACAGCCATAAAAATTGAAAGGATGATTTACGGTGTGGTGTTACAACATTATCTCATTTTGTTGAATTACCTACTTTTCATTAGAATAGTGTTCCTTCATCTTTGTGCCTAACTACAACATTCACCCTCTCCTTCTATGCACTTAGAAGCTATTCAGCATCCTAAGGAACTCTAATTAAACTCAATGTGGCATCAAATGCTGACAGGAAGTCTCAGGGACATATAACTGTCCTTTTGTAGGACATACAATAAATACTTTGAAAGCCATTTAAGCTACTGAACGAAGGAGAGAAGGGGAGGGAGAGAGGGAGGAAGTAAAATCAAAACAAACTACAGATCACTGGTTATATCAGGGATGTCCAACAGCTGCAGTAGCTACTTGCCAAAAGCCCAAGGTCCATTACTACTTTGAATATCAATTTACATATATCCTTAAATGGACTAACAAATGTTTTATTTCTCTTGCAACTTCTGTGGTAGTTTAATACAAATTGTTTCTCTGAGCTGCCCAAACCTAAGCACCTGCTGCTGATCTGGAATTTGCTGGAAGAGGGCATGTTGGGGTCACGTATTTACAGAGTCAGGGCTGTATTTGGCTCTTCACCGTATGTTGCACGTATCAGAGTTGCACCTTATGGCTAGCTATCAAAAACCTAACCACCACTATGCAGAGTAGGAAGCAGGCTCTCCCAGCACACAGGCTGTGGGTAAGTTCTCCCCTACAGAAACCCTCAACTTCCTTTAATATCCACCTACAAGCTAAATTTCTGAATTCTGGAAAGCAGAGCTCTTAGGAAAGTGTTTGTGTGCTTTGGGGTACTGCATGCTGCAGTCCCATATATAAATGCAAAGTGGTAAGCATTACATTCGTTACGCTGCTTGATCCAACCCATTTAAAAGTGTTTTGACAGTACTGTTAATCACAAGTGGAAAGGTGCTTCCTCACATTTAACCCTAAGTTAGCTTTACTGTAAGAGTAGACAGAAGTGTAACTAATTGCTGCTTCTTCCTAAGGTATTCGGAAACCTTGCCTGACAGCAGGGCTGTCCCATAGGGCTGCTTTCTTGTCTTTGCAACCAGGCTCTCTCAGTAAAACAGTGCAAAGTAGCTGCATTACACCAGAAGTCTCAGGGGCATTTGATTTATACAGTAGCACAAAGAAGGTAAAACTTCCCTGGAAGTTTATTTTTAATCACCTTTGCATATTCTTGGCTTCCCTTTGGTTTTGGGAGGTTTCTGAACAGTATGGATTAGTAAGCACAACAGATTGAAACAAACTAGTATCTTTTTTTCTATATTCCCTGTCTGCTTCTTTCCTTTGTTATTCCCTTCTTTTGAAGGAAAGGAAAAAACTACCACTTGAAATAGTTTC
Source organism: Oceanodroma leucorhoa (assembly GCA_030449065.1). Taxonomy (NCBI): domain Eukaryota; kingdom Metazoa; phylum Chordata; class Aves; order Procellariiformes; genus Oceanodroma; species Oceanodroma leucorhoa. The sequence goes on along the minus strand of JASVER010000131.1, from coordinate 518,324 downwards.
CCCAGATAACAAGTTGCAGGAATACAGACCCTTGCGTCTACTCCAAGATGCTATGCTATTAGTTTAAATACACATTTGGCTTTTAAAATTAGTCAATTTTCTAAGTACACATTGTATTTGTACTTCTATCACTAAATAATATAAAATGCATTAGATCGTTCATCATTTTTTTACTAGTGATTAGAAAAGATTTAAGTGGGGGACTAAAGCTGAAGAAATAACATAGTGTGGGAAGAAACTGGGATCTGGTGTGGTGCAAAGCAATCCAAACCAGGACTTTCACCACTTGTTAACTCTGCCTTGAATTACACATATTCTGGTTTGTCATGAGAAAAATTATATTTTTTGAAACACAAAAGTAAGATTAGGGTAAAAATTTCACAGTTTCCCTTACAAGGCAGAGGGTCAGCTTCTTCTGAGTGTACTCCACAGCTCTGGATAGACCAGAGTGTAATTTTTAGTTAGCTATTGTTTGTGATACGGTACAGTTATGAGCCGTACTAGGCTGTATCCTACATAGCTAGAGTAAAAACAATCACTGTACCGAAAAATCACACTCTAAAATAAATAAGAGAGAAAAGAGTATGTAAAATGGTTTGATGCAGCCTTGGTTTCAGTTCCCTCCTTCCTCTAAAAATTTCCTGTCTCGGCCTGAGCGACTGTCAAAGGACATTTAAGCCGATGGACCCAGAAGCAGATCTGAGATTGTGGATCAAAATTCCCTGAAACGAGCCCCAACCCCACACCAGGGTGAAATACAGCCTTCTCCCCAGCCTTGAAAAAAAAAAGAAAACTGACACACAGGGGCTAGGAGGGAATTGCAGCATGTTCCAGCCAGATCCCCAAATTGAATTGTCAGGGAGCCAGGAAATCTGCCAAGGCAAACACATGTTGTTTAATGTAGACCAGCCCGAGATAATCTGTGCCTCAGTTCCTCATTCGTAAAATAGGAATAACATTCCATGCTTTATGGGGAGAGAATGTACCCTAAACATTTTGAAGCGATTTGATCCCATATTAGAGGAAGGCAAAAAATTCCCAAGATCGACCATCTCCATTTGATGTACAAAACGTGGAGAGACAAAGGTTAAACAGGTTACTGCAATCACACATGGAGACAGGAGCACAGCCAGAAATTGAATCCAGACCTCTAAAATTACAGTCCAGTGTTTTAATCACAAAATCCTTCTTCTTCCTTGATTAAAACAGGAAACCAGAATACAAAGTATGCGCTTATTCTGTAACTTCAACATGTTACCACAAATACCTTAGAAAAATATATATACTTCAAATAGGGTCATCTCAGCCAAGTGTATATTTTGATGTTACAAAAGGCGTGCATGTTGTTCTGGAGGAGGCCCATCACTGAACACCTGGTCCTCATGGGCCTGAGTAAACACTGTAACTTCTGAGTTGAGACAACCTTGTGTTGGCTGTAAAAACATCTGTTTATGTGAATTTTAAGATAATATTGTATAATTTACAAGATTAAAAAATTTGTTATCAGTGGCTGAACTGCACTGAGACTAAAGAGTATTTGCCACGCCACCTGAAGAAAGGAGGAAGATGCAAGTGGTGCTGCTGTGTGACAGTAAGGAAAGCATTCTTCCTTTTTAAGGTGATGTTGGGTACCTTTGATTTGCCACACAGATCCGGTTTACAAAACCATTTGCTCCCACAGCTACTGTCTTTTACCTGGAAGACCCCAGCCATGCACAGGGAGTTGGCCTCAGGGTGAAGCGCTCTGATGACCCACTCCTTTCCACCCTCTTTTCCAAGGTGCCATATTCCCTTTTCTACCTTATAATGATGTGGAGGTTTGTCACATGATGAAAACATACTTGCTCCCATCACAAAGCTGCCGTCACATCATGCAGAAAGCCCCCTTTGGGGTCATAGAAGAGATGTGCTTTGGCTATATGATAAAAGCTTTGGGATATGCAGACCCATAGAGAATAAATTGCCCACCCCAGCCTCAGGGTTCCTCACCAGAGTTTTAACTCAGACATGTCACTAGTTTTTAAAGACATTCTGTTTTTCATTGTTTGAAAGAACTGATTTTGTTCTCAATGACAATCGCTTCATCAGTTTTATTCAATGGACTGAATCTTTAAATTTTTACTGTTGTCCCAAACTACCTGAAGAAAATAAGTCACGAGAGCATGCAAATCTATTCCGAATGATTAACMCCTCAAAAATTGCTCCCTAAAGTAATGATAATTTCTACCTGATGACAATGTTTCTTCCCACCTATTTCTCTTTCTAAGGGTCCAGCATACAAACATCAGTGACTGCAAACTCAGAACTGACCTTAGTCAGAGTTCGATAAAACAGGGACTTCTCAAAGTTTCTTAGAAAGCCCCGTTCCCCTGCACAGGACTCTGGAAGGACATGTTTACCTCCTGGCATCCTCAGCAGACTGCAGAAAGGTCATGTTGGGAAAAGTGCAGCAGGGGCAACAGAGCCAGTTCTGTTCACCTACACTTGGCAAGTGCTGAGTTTATAGCTACTTCTTTCTGCCTGTACGCTTTCCTCACTTCTGCTAAAGCCTCATCAGATTTTCCAGAAGCCCTTAGAGCCAACAAACTGATATCTTCCATCCCAAGCTCCCTTCAAGGTGACACCACTACAGTCACAGCCTTAATGAGAAATCTGAACAGCTTCAAAACAGGAATTTGCCCAATGGGTAAAATTCAATCTAACCGTTCAATTCAAGAGAAAAATACATTAGAATAGAGAACATGTAGCCTTTTAAATTGACATTATCTTTTAAGAGCAACACCTCTAGAAGGGAAGCAACTGTTTCTGCCCTCCTACTCTTACACTCTAAGAGATTAACATCCATTGCTTAACTTTAAATCATGCTAAAAAACATTCCCCGGTATTTGCTACCCATTTATTTCATTTCCACACACTCGTACCTTTCTGAACAGACAGGATGTTTCTCTTTAGAAGGGCAAAAGCTAATAACGTTAATGGTACAAAAGGCAGTAGCATTATGCAGTGAAACAAAGGATTCAACCAGTTGGCTTGTCCTCTAATAGAACAGTCCTCTGGAAGTACAGTCCTTTGGACAGCAAAGGCTGGTCAGAGACTAGTTTTCTGACTGTGTTTTGATTTTATTTCCCTTGCAAATTAATTTATACTAGCTATTAATACTTCCAATAATTTTAATACTTTTGATAAATAAAGTAATTTGGATAGATTGTATTTTTCCATTTTTACAGAAAAATCTTAGAAATTTTTACAGATACAGACCTCCACAGAAAATAAAGACCTCTCCACCTTCTCAAAAAAGTCTACACCAGTTTAAGAGTATATGTATTTGCTTGAAAATCTTTACTTTTGGATTTTTATGGAAATATCTCAACTTCACTACCTGAAGGTCAGGGCCCTTTTTTGCACTGGCACGTCTGACTGCATAATGCACATTTGATGTCTGGCAATCTTTAATTGTAGATAATTTCTAGAAATCCACAGCAGAACACATGGACTGCATAAAAATACCTTGCTAGATGGTATCTACATAGGTAATGTTTTTTATCCCTTAATAATTCATTAGGTATAGTTTTAACCAAGTTACAATGGTTTTAGGTTTCAGCGCTTCCACTGAAGCGTGTCTTTTTGGAAGCATTAATGCCAGGAGAAACAGCTCTCGGGTGGCTCAACACAAGACTGTGCTGTGCAGCAAGCAAACAGAAAGAGCCCTTTGTTCCATACAGGCTCCTTCCAAGCAGTTAGGTATTTCTTTCGTCTTTATCCCCTTTCCTTTTTTCTGGCTTACAAATTGTCCTGTATGATTTTATACAAAATATTCAGTAAAAAACTCATAATCAGTTTCTGAAAAATAAAAAATAATACTGCCAAGTTAACGGCACTTTATTTGAAGGACTAGGTAGGAGGCATGGAGCAGAGGAACATGGGAACAATTGTGAGGCCAAGGAAGAGAAAAAAAAGAAAGACAGTATCAAAAGGAAGGACAGGAACTTTGGAAAGGTGGGCAAAACCTGGTTAAGTAGGAAAGAGAAAAAAATTGACAGGAGCAGGCATGCAATGAGGCAAAGATCTGTAATCCCTGAAAGCTCCTGGACCTTGTATGATAAGTCCCTCATGACTTCTCACTAGACCTTTGACCTGAGCTTGTTTTTCTCAAGTTTCATCTTTCTCTTCAATCTAGTGGATATTAAAAAAAAAATTTACCAGCAGCGTACTCTTTTCTTCACCTTTTAATGGTATGTCCAAAACTATGATGGCACACTACTGCTTCCAGGTCCACCACCGATACCATTGGTACAAGACCAATTTAGAGGTGTCATAACCCAAATGACAGGATTTCTTTTGTTGTTATTTCTTTCTTTATTTTAACTTAGAGTTCAAACCCAGCAAAGGTTGAATAGTCAAGCATTCAAAACCTAGGCAAAACCAGAACAAAAGATGGCTCTGGAACCTTAATTCACTTCCATTTGCGGGGGGGGGGGGGGATGTAATTATGAAATATGTGTCACATAGCAATTTTTTTCACTTTATCAGTTGGTATTTTTTTATTTATCTTGATATTTGTAAAATACTAATAAATTAATGCTCAGCACAGGAGAAGAGTTTGGAAAATACCATGGAAACCAAAAGAGATAAGATTCATTATTTGCTCAATAACAAAAAGTGAATCAATGTAAAACTTGGTTCCCAGCTTTTCACCTTGTATTTGGAGCTTGCTACTCTTCAGTTGCATTTAAAACTGTTCTTTGAACTTCTGTTCAGTGCTTCCCTGCATATGCATATTTCAGTTTGCTGTCTCTTGTACCAGTCTCTGCCTTCTGATCCCATAAAAGATCACACAGTTTCCTGGTATCTCACTATTTTTCTCCTTTGTAGAACAGGTGCATAACAGTTTTCTAAAGTGCTGTAAGATCTGAAGTAGAATTTCAGTGGTTACAAAAATAATTACTTTTTTTTTGTACTCTGTCATAAACAGCTGTTTTTAACCTTTAGTAGTTAGAAATCAATTTTAAGAAAAATATGAAAACTTGTTAAATCCCTATAATGTTGAAATCCTTTAAATTCATTTACACTTTCTGTGCACATAAAATACAAGAATGTATACCATGCGATATTATTTTTATATATGTAAGACAAACTGAGTGAGGTACATGCAAGATGGATGGATTAGCGGTCAGCCCACTGCAGTTATTTAAAGTGTTTCCACTCAAGCCAATGGGAGTTCAAAGATCACAAACACTGATCAATAATGTACTTCTGAAAAGCATCCATGTGTCTCTACAAATTTGCTTTCTTATTTTTAATTAGTTTATCACCAACACTGATTTTATGCCATTAACACATAAAAAGGCCTTAGACTGCATTCCTCACTCCATTAATTATCAACTGCACAATCTATATCAAGAAATTATACAATACTCAGTATTTAAATTAAAACTAACATATAAAGCAGCGATGATGAAACAGAACTGATCTTTTTTCATCCTTATGACTGGATCAGCAAGTGAGCCCAGGCAGATAATAAAAATCACCAAATCACTACCAAAGTCAAAATGACACTAACAAACAGAGGTTTTACCCAGCAACTCAAAGACAGGATTCTAGTCTTGTTTTATCTGACTTTTCAAGTTATAATAATATAACATGGGTAAATTTACAACCGCAGCAACCTAAGCATTTTACCCATTCATTTTTAGCCACTCTTCCAGCCCAAACTTGCCTTGTAAACAATTACTGTTCGTTCAAACATCATGACTCTGTGGTATTTCGCTTGTCCAAAATATGAAATAAGCAAGCAGAAGTTGCTCAAGAAAACTCGATCAAACCAAAACCCACTGTAACACCATGTTAGTCCTGTCTGAAAAAGCTTCATCCATTCTGTGAATTTTCAATCAAATTAGATATTTTTAGCAAGCACACTGTAGTTGCAGGCAGTGTTTACTGAGTTTATGAACAAACTCAGTATTGTTAGAGAACAAAACTGGTCAGAGTGCATTAAGTAATTTTCCAAAAAGTACTTACTGAAGATTGTGATTTGGGCTGTTTGTTGGACCTGTAAACATAAAACAAACAAACATTACTGGCAACTTTGTCTCAAGGACAACAGCATAAAAAAAGTGAATAGCAATCTAAAGGAAACTATCTCTTTAAGGAAGGTTTGTCTCAAGATTCAAAGAAAACCCTCTGCGTTCCCGCACATAATTATATATTGCTATTTTCAAAGCCACAAATAAAAATCACATGAATTTTCTGTCTGCTCAGGCAGCAACTTGAGTGGACTTAATTTTTGTTAGAAAATATCTCCCACCATAAAAACATAGGCTGTTAAAAAGACAATGTGTTATCCTGACACATCACTTACCTCTTAACAAGCCCCACCTAAGCCTTATTATCAGAGTTTATGGTATGACAAGGGCTCTTAACCTTTGTCACAGCGGCAACAAGGTCGAATACCCAGCACTTAATGAATCACTACATACTAAACCGTGGAGTTAGATATTTTCATTACAAAATTAGAAGAAATTTTAGGAAAATATCTCTAGAATTTTTTTCCCCATTGCTTCAGAAGCAAATTAAATACAAGTTTGCCTTCCAGGCTGGATGATTAAGTCTCCAAAATGCAATATAAGTACTTCTTGAAAGGTGTGGTGTACCTTCAGCTGTCAAAGGGCAGAATTTAAGGCCAGGCTTCACGTAGCAGTACAGATGTGATATTTCACAAGGATGGGCCCAGCACCATAAACATCACATAGAAAACTGCTTCTCATTCTTCTCTTCGATTTTTTTTTACAGACTGAGTTCAGCAGAGTGAAAACTCCAGGCAATGAAATGTTACCTTATACTGGCACTTCTTTAAAATTTTTTCTTCACAATGTATTTACAGACCTTTCCATCTGTATTTACTTTCTTTTATTACCAGTAAACGGGTATCGAGTTCAACTGAGAAGTTCTGCGCTGGGGAGAGGCCCCAGGCAATGGCTTTATTTATTTCCTTTCGTGTTGAGAATTCTTCTTAGAACATCAAATTCATTTCTCATTATGCTATTGTGAAAACTAATACCTAGTCTATAAAGCAGTCTGAGTAATTACAAAAGCCAGGAACTCACCGAGCCTTACAAACAACACTCCTGTTGCCGTTATCGTCTTCATCCCATTTGAAGCCACACACTGGTAGTATCCCGTGTCTGTAGTATCCAGATCCTGGATTCTCAGACGCGAACCATAATCTGTTTTTCTGATGATGATCCGTCTTGGCTCCTGAACCACTGGAGCATCATTTTTTAGCCATCTGACATTCGGGGATGGATTTCCTGCTACCTTGCAGTGGAGGATTGCTGTTTGCCCCTGSACTACAGTGATATTGTTTACTGGTTCCAAAAAGGTCAGGAAGTAACCTAGGAGGGTAAAAGGTCAGAAAAGATCAAACTTCACTTGGGTTGCGATAAAAGACTGCCCAAAGGCACATTTTTAGGAGAGGATCTTGGAAATGGTTTCAGTTTTCTTTCAAGCATATACTCCAAAAATATGCAATTCACTGTCCTAAGGACACCATAGCACCCCACTCCAATTTGTCTTTCATGATTGACTTCATGTTTGTCTGCAGATAGGTATGCAAATTAAAAGGTCAAGCATGAACTAATACCATTACAATCCTAACTCCCTTTGTGGACACCTATTCTGAAGTAATAATGACTTTTTCTGGTTAGTCTCTACATCTCTTGGGAAACGGTTAGTGCTACAACAGAAGAAGACACCCTTATTCCATAAAAGAGTAATCCCAGTTGCAACCATATTAGAATATCATTATAATTTTACCACTTAATCTTCTTACATGGTCGTATATTTGTCTTAAAAATAACTAAAACTGGAAAAGTTACTTTTGGATATTAATTTGATTTGCGATACTCATCTGACAAGAATATCTTAAGATGAGCCTGATTTGGATATGTTTATCTTACAATCGAATTTTAAAGATTATAAGTCTCACATTCAATTTAAAGAAAGGATGGTCTCAATTGCAGAAGTAACCTGTGATATAGAGGGCACTTTTAAATTGATTATAGGCTGCCATTTTTTACATCAAGTCCTAAAATAGTGCCAAACTGGACAAAGAAAAGGTCTGTATGGATATTGAGTAATCAGGCTTCATGGGTTTAGTTTTATAAATGGAAAGTAAAAGCACTAATTTGTGGTTTGTTGAAAGCAAAGGGCTTATCAAGAAGCACATATGCTGTTTTGGTGATCTCAAGCGATAAAAAAAAGAAATGATGGAAGAACACTCTAAAAACTTGACAATCAAAACTTCTGTAGGCTATTATTTTTAAATTTAATTTGGTGTTAGGACTCCTGTAACTGACACACATCACACATTGAAAGCTTGAAAGCATGTAATTCCACTGAAATAATAATGTGATTGTCAAAACACGTAAGGAAAGTATCTAGCTGTCATGCTTATATGTTTGTTTTGATGAATTTATACCATCTAGAGAGAGAGCATCAAGAATACCTCATATTGCATTACATTTTTATGTCAGCTGGATCCAAATATCAAATAACTTTGATGGATGTCCAGATGTGTCATTTCCTATCAGTTAAATTATTTTGCATTTTTTTAGTTAGGATATAGCGCATTACTGTGCAGGAATCTAACACCAGTAATGCAGTGGTCAGCAGTTGCGGTCTAATTGCTGAAATACCTTAAGAAAATTGATGGTCTGCTTTGATTTATGTTTGACATGACCACGAAAATCAGTTTCTCTGTAATGGCTAGGTATAGCACTGGAGAGGGGAGCAGTAGAAACATCAGAATATAACGAATCTGCAAAGCCAGATTTTGCTGGAAAACTGGGTTTTCCTGACTATTACATTGTTCTCCACTACTGGCCTTTCAAAAGAAATCCTGCTTTAATGAATATGAAAACACAATGTAGGCAAGTGTGAATTTAGTATGTCGCTAAATAGAAAATGAAGTAAACCCAAATATATATAATCTCCACATGACACTGTCAACTTGCAGGAAAATTATTTTGTCACCCCTTTTCCTCAGAAAGTAATAAATTATTCTGTATGTAATTTTACATTAGTTTTCCCTATTGTTAACTTGCAAACCTTTAGTAGACTAAAACATTTTAACAGAACACAAAAAATATTTCTTTTCAAACGCCTGATAAAAAGGGGAGAAAAAGTACATGAATGCTTTCTGCAATGTCATGCCAAAACAATATAATTTGTTGTGGTTTCCAGTTACATTTCATAGCTGCAGAATTAGAATTACTAGGATGACATTCTGGCAGGGAACAGAAAAACAGCAAATTACCTTGTTGATATAGGGAATAGAAGCAATTGATTAATACTATTACTTAAGCCAACATTTTACATGTATAAACATTTCTAGCAGCAAGAAAGAAAGCATGATCAATCCTACCGAAGTTAGAAAAGGAATTTCCATAGGTATTTCACCCTTAGCTCATTATTTAGGGAGTACCACAACTTATTTTGCCACTTCTTCATAATCTGTATGTAGTTTATTCTCATCAGCACCTTTGAGGCAGAGTATACAGTCAGGAAAAGAAGTAAGTTTGCATTTGTTTGAAATATGTTCAAAAAAGAATTGCCATACTCAATAACACCACTCGAGTCAGAAGAATCAATTTATGAAAAGAAGTGGAAAAGCGGAAAAGCTGAAAAATTCTTCTAATTCTGAGTCATTGAGGAAGTGCAATGACATCCGGTCAAGGTAATGGTGTTGAGCTGTTGGGTGGAAGAGGAGTGGAGCCACAATGTGGAGCCATGAAAGCACCAACTCAAGGAACAGTTCTGGCAAAATACAGATTGGATGTGTGGTCTGCAAGATGGATAGGAAATTGGCTCACAGGCCACACTCAGAGGGTGGTGATCAATGGTTTTTACTCAGGCTGGCAGCCTGTCACAAGTGAGGTCCTCCAGGGATCGATACCGGTTCCCACACTGTTCAACATCTTCACAAATGTCTTGGAAGATGAGATTGAAAGCACCCTCACCAAGTTTGCTGATGAGGCTAAACTGGGTGGTGATGTGGGCAGAAGGGAGAGCCATCTTAAGAGAGAGACCCGGACAGGCTGAAAGAGGGGGCAAGCAAGAACTGTATGGAGTTTAACATGGACACGTCCAAAGTCCTGCACCTGGGTCAGAATAACCAAAGAGCCCAGTACAGGCTAGAATCTGTGTGGCTGAGGAGCAGCCTTGCTGAAAGGGAGCTGAGGGTACTGGTGGACAACAAGCTCACCATGAGTCAGCAGAGCGCTGCTGCGGCAATGAAATCAAATCAGATCCTGGCCTGCGTCCACAGGGGCATTACTAGCAGAGATAGAGATGTGATCATCCCAATCTATTCAGTGCTTGTCAGGCCACACCTGGAGTATTGTGTCCTGTTCTGGTCCCCAAAATTAAAAAATTACACAGAAAGACTGGAGAGTGTCCACAGGAGAGCCACGAAGATGACCAAAAGGCTGCAGAATCTGCCCTATGAGGAAAGACTTGAAGGAGTTAGTTCTCTTCTCCCTGGAGAAGAGAAGGCTAGGGGGGACCTCATCACAATTTTCCAGTCCTTAAAAGGCGTCTACAAAGAGGATGGAGACTATCACTTCACAAGGAACCACATGGAGAAGAAAAGGGGTAATGGGTGCAAGTTGCATCAGGAGAGACTTCTTCTCAATAGAAGAAAGACATTTTTTGCAGTGAGAACAATCATTCACTGGAAATGACCTCCCCAGAGATGTGGTGGGGTTTCCATCACTGGAGATTTTTAAGATGCAATTGGACAGGGTGCTAGATGATCTTGTCTAGGCTCCCTTTCCCAAAAAAGGCTGGACCAGATGAACTTTTGAGGTGCCGCCCAACCTGGGCTGTTCTGTGGTTCTTCGGTCTATGATTCAGCAATGGTGGGGGCGGCCTGAATGTGCTCACACAAAGGAAGCAAAGGAGAGAGTTTAAGGTCTTTTTTGAGAACAAGTTGGGCCACTTCCAGCATGGAGCCAGCACAGAGATACAATAGTCTGGCTCAGAGGTGCTTCTGATTCCTAAGAAGTCAAAAAGGCGGAGAAGATGCTTTCTATAAAGGTGGGGCCAATTCAAGTGCTGCAAGTTGACAGCCAGAGAGTGTGGTGGTTCTGCCTCTTCAATAGTACTTTTTGTTCTTAACACGGAAGTATACAAAAGATCTACATTATTCTTGTGCCATTGGTTAGCCTTTGTGCCATTTGTCAGCTTATAGTTTGCTCAAACACATACCACTATTTCACTTTTCCTGATTTAAAATGAGCCGGGTTGAGTGTACACTTTGGGTCACTCGTGGATATTACATTCAAATTTGGATGAAAACAGATACTAAATTTACTTATTAGGACCAACAAATGTTAGTAATTCAAGATTAAATCCATGTTAGACCTTTCTGKTTTACCAATTAAACTACAGTTACTGTAGGAAGTAATTTGGTCCATAGTTTTTAAGCAATCCAAAATATTTCATATGAATTTATGAATCAGACCCTATTAATAACTAGAACAAAACTATTACCACCAAAAGCAATGCCAAAGATTTATGGATTAATTCAGACCCAGTGTGATTAGATACACTTCCCCTGAAGTCAGTGGAACTGAATCCATTTCCTGCAAGTCAGAATTTGGCTTTAGTTCATTATTTCTCCTGCCAATTTTACAGGCATTTTCTGCAGTGTTTTATATTACCTTGTTATTACAAATCAAGTAATAAATATTTTAACCTAGTGAACTTTGAAGCACTTGTGTTTTCTTCAAAGTTCTGCAGAGCAACTTAGGAGCAGTAGGGCAACTCACTGCGTATCCGCTGTCTCTGTCCGTACCCTGAAGTGCACACTCTCTATTTGCTAGTTTCATTTCCTCTTTGAGAAATGATGTTAAAGTCTGGTGTTTATATACTTATTGAATTTGAAGTAATTGTATGACAGAGCGGGCAGCCATTTGTTGTGCAGCTCTGTTATTTGGTGTCCACTTTAGATAACCCATAATTGCAAATCTTTCAAAGAAAGTGGAGAATTTAACCAATCATGTTCTTAAGAATGTTTTCCTTATTTAATTTCTGTGGTGATAATCAGCAGTTACTTTTTGTGATGTACGTCACACCACAAACACTGTGTGGATGCCAGTTTGACGCAATAGTTTGGGGAAAAAACAGTTTCCCAGGATAAATTGGGACCTCAACAAAGTGCAAAGCAATTTTTTTCCAATGTAGTTCTCTTTCTCTCTTAATAAATATTCATTTGGACAGGTATGGAGGAAAATGAAATGTGAAGGGACTAGAACCTGTATATATAACTTGTGTCCTATATTCTGTATTATGCATCAGTCAACTTCAAATTTTTTAAAACTTGAACAGATTTGTTAATCTGTTTTAATACTGACATACCTTTGAAACAGAGAATAAATACTCTCTATAAAACATTTTGGGCTTGCTATCTATAAACAGCATTACTAAACTTGTAAATGTTATATTATAAACAATTATATTTCATTTGAATATGGATATCAAATGGAATTGATATATCTCAGTATAATGGCCAGCAATTTTCTGTGTTAAGAAAATACTGTTGTTATATACTATTTTCTATACTCTGGCTTGGTTCCAAGGGTCATTGAAGCGAAGGAAAATGCTTCCTTTGCCTTCAGTGGTCTTTGGCTTGGCTTAAAGTACTTCAAAGGGAAAAGCTATATCTGGTGGATATTTCTGCATTTGCTGTAGGCAAAGATGCTCTAAATTAAATTTCTCTTTTATTATGGTTTCTAACATAGTGTACAACCAATACTAATATTTATTTTGCTTGAATAGAACTGTTCTGTCAAGAAGCTATGAGAGGATAATGCGACTTAATCTATATATTATGCTATACTATCATACTCAATGTATCCTATGAATAAAGTAGCTTAGGGAAATGACTGACATGAATTCTGGCACAACTCTCTCATATTTTGAAATGCCTTTGTTAGGTTGCCAGTACTTCATATTTTTAAACGGAATAAATTTGATATAAATATATCAAACAGAATCCCACAGCAACTCAAAATTAAGGTGACAGGTCTATTTTATGTGTTTTGGCAAGAATATAAAAATAAATTTTTCCCGCACGTGTCAAATCATTGTCAAGATATGCACAAGAATAGATACTAAGCTGAAAACATAAAGGGTGCAACTATCACTGAGACCTCACATGCATATTATTTTTCTTAGTTTTATTTATATTATTCTGGCACTTACTTAGATATCCAAGTTATTGGCTCAAACCCTATGTGCTATGCTTGGCATAAACACAATACAAAATGATTGCTCTGCTTCTGTTATTTTAAGATCTTAGCTGTGATTCTGAAGTTCATTCTAAAAAAAATATTTTAAACCCTTTAGTTACTTTAGATCAAGTTAATTACAGCTTAGCTGTTTTCAGTTCAAGGTTTGGTTTCTATTCATTTTTTGTTGTTGTTGCTCCTTTTTGCCTATATGATTTTAAAAATAATTATGCATTCACATTTTTCAAACCAGCTTTGTGATGGCCTCTGTGAATAGCAATTATTAAAAATTTGCAACTCTTTTTATCTCAGAACTTCTAAATCATTTATGAATATTGAAGTCTCAGAGGTGGGAAGATATCATCAACCTTATTTTCCAAATGGTGAAACTAAAGCAAGGGGAGTTTAAGTGAACTCCCAAATTCACGCATAGACTAAGTGGTAATATGTGTGATACTATACTGAGTTTCACATCTTTCTGTGTTCGTGAAATAATGAGGATATGAAATAATGAAATAATGAGATAATGAGATAATGAAATAATAATCAGTTTTTGTGGAACAGTTGATTCCCATTTCTTTCTGCATGGCATAAGAGAAACAAACACTGAATGTCCAATTTCTGATCCATCACACCTTAGCGGGTGGTGGGAGTCCAGTAAAGTGTCTCTTTCCACAAGTAAATCAGGACTGTAAATACACTGAGAAACACCATCCTAATAAGGAGGGAAGAGAGAAGTCTAGGACTCATGATTTCTTGCACAGACTATTTTCCTAAATACAAAGCAATCTTCCCAATTCTTCACCCATCTGCTTTATTTAACCACAATATGAAGATGAGCGATCTACAACATATTGAAGCCAGGTTAGGAAATGGAAGGGATGTTGGCAGCTCTCCCAAAATACACATGAGCAGTTAAGGAAACTATACTGTTATATACTGCCACATAATGTTTCCAGATGAATTGATACCTAATTTAATTCCATTATTTGCATCCCATCTTCCATACTATTTGTGATCTCAGTGTACAAAAATGCAGCCGGAAGCATGTAAAATAAAGTTATTGGATCACATGCACTTCAAATGTACTTTGGAACAAATTATAGCCAATTCAGGAATGAAGCAGAATTAGCATTGAAATATTACCTCAATGTGCACATTGTCCCCCACACCAAAATCAGTGGGCTTAAGCTTTCTTATTAGCAGCAGGAAAACTATTTTTGAGCAGTATTTTCTCATACTTGAAGGACTGAAGATCTTACCTGGCCCAGGAATCCAATTCTATGGGTGGAATGGTTTTGTTTTCTTGTTTTCTGAACGCCCAGATGAGACTGTGAAGAGGCAGGTACCACCTGTCCTAGACTACTGCCCATTTAGGAGCAGATCTTTGGGGGGCATAACAGTGCAGTTAGGATGTGGACTGTTCTTTGGGTCACCGGTCACGTAGATAAAAAGCCACAACTTTTAGAGTACATACGAATGATTCCTGACAGGTTACCTTATGTCAAGTCAAAGCAACCAGGATAGTCCAGTCATAACTTGGATTTATCATCTAGGTACCTCTTGAATCAGAATAAGCTCTCAGACAGACGTGTGCAGAAACCACAGCTAAGGTCAGAGGCTTGAGGCATCATGTCTCCTGGAGCAACCGAACTCACTCAATGTCTCAGCTATTGCAGGTTGCCCTTACTCATGCATTTCTTTAACTATTAAAGTCTATTGCTCTAACATTCCCACCACTAGACATTATTTATGATGTAAGATTTCACTGGCAGCTCATCTATGCATGAAGACTTTGCATTTTACCCTTTGATACCTTCCCCAGGTTTGTTTTAAGAGTACAGGATCGCGGGCAGTGAGCCCCTCTGTGATGATGCACCAATGGTGCAAAGAAAAACTTGTTTTTAGCTTATGCCACAACTCTTGCATTTATTTGTGATTAACAGATATGTTCTTTTTCTGCTCTGGGCTTCAGAAAGGACAGCTCCCTGTTGGCCTTGTCCTGGCCGACCCCTTGCTGCAGTGACAGAGAGAGGGAACTTCGCTCCTCCCCCAATATCACCTCCTTCCCCAGCATCACTGGCAGGAAAAACTGGCCAAGTGCGGGAAGGTGGGCAGAGAGCAGCGCAAGACCCAGCAGACAGCGAGCCTGCGTGTTTCTGGAGAGGAGCATGGAGCTGTCACAGTTCTGCCTCTTGAGCAGTGGAAAGAGACTTTTTAGGAGCCCGGGAGAGTTTGTTATGAGTATTTGTTGCAAAATAGAAAGCCAGCAAGAGACGCTCAATTGAAATCGAGATTGGGAAAAGAATCATCTTTGCAAACCTCACTGGGCTGGGAGGACATGTGTGTTCAAAACGCTTTTTTATTCCAAAGCAGACCTAAGTTCTTCTACAGGAAATGCTCACTGTTCTGCTCTGGTTTTCAGCAAAATATTGCTTAGATGCAGTGATCTTCTTGTGCTCCCTTAAAGGAAACAGGGGAAGATAAATTCTCCTCAGAGTCCCAGCCATGTCATGGTCCCATCCCATCAACTGTCAGAAGGCTATCTTCACTTTTAGGAAGAGACTGACTTGCAACTTTTTTAAAGAGCACATTATTAATAATACCTTGCTTAAACTGGTTACTTCTTTGGAGACAGAACCATTTTTCAGGACTTCCGGAGGATTTAGAGGAGAGGGTGCTCAGTACTTCTAAAGTGGTTTTARTTTGGGGCATTATTAAAGCCTATTTACTATTATTTTCATGCCTGTTTTGGGTCTATTCTACAATCAGAAAAAAATAGAGGTCATAAACAAATGAGAATAATTAAACATTTCTCAGGGAAGGAAAGAAGGTCAAAGTGATGGAAGAAGCTGAAGGACTCTTTCTAATGGTCTCAATGGTATGCACAAACTCTTAAGTAGAACTGTCCAATGATTTTCTGAAACAAAAATTGTTACCTCACTATGATACAGAAACACATGGGTTAACATTCCAACCAAGGAAACAAAAAATTCAAGCAAGGGATTTTTGCTTATTTGGAGAATTTTGTAGCCACAAAAATAAAAGGGGAGCAAAATGAGGCCATTTCCAGACCAGGCATGCTGGAAACTAACTGATCCTATACCAATGAGTCATATAAGAACAAGGGTCTCTTTTTCTTCTGAAGGAAATACAAAATCCTTATGATGTAGAAACGTTTGAGATGTGATTAATTACTTCCTTAGACAGGTATTGCCTGTGGCCCTGCAAAAAAAGGAAATAACTGCAACTCCTTTCTCAGCAAGAATTTAATCAAGTAATGTCACAAGAAAAAACATTTTCTTTTATGTCTGTACCCTTAAAAGGTCAGACATAACAAAAGAGTAAAGTGGGACCAACTTGCCAAGTAAACAAGCCTGTCAGATGCAGTTAAAGATTAAACATGGACCTTTTCCCATCAAAAGCAGTGGGTATGTGAGTGTGGAGTGGATAAACTGACTGTAGTATACAGTGCTGCTGACAGGAATGACTGTTACTGAAATTTACTACCATAATGGAGGACAAAGTTTAATCCTCTAAAATAATTTGGGAGCTTCAGGAAGTGGAAAAGGGTTGAGGAGTACATCAAGTCTTCCTCCCAAACAGTCCCATGTTGATGATCAGTAGGAATGTGGTTAGATATGCAAACATAAACACATCTTCTTTTATCCAATTAAGGATAGAAATTAATGGAAGATTCTGGAAAAAAGCTCCTAATAAGCATAGTGAAGGTAAGAAATCTAACTGGCATTCAGGTGAAGCACAATAAAGATTACATGACATTGGCTATCTTGAGAATAGAGACTATATTCCAAGGTACCCTCAAAATTTACGTTCCTCTGAAAGAGAAGCTCCAAGAAGAGCATCTGACCAGCACCTCAGAGCTTTGTAGGCTTCAACATGTGCTCATCTTGCTGAGAATGCTAATGATAAGGCAGAAAGCAGGCTGAGCTCTTCATGCTAACAAGATATTTGACATTTTTTCTAAGCCTAAGGGTTGACTTTACTACAGCAGTGCATCCATACAAAGAGAAAAGTCTGCACTACAAGTGAGAAAACGTGTTTCTCCAGGTAGAACACCAAAAATGTCCTGCTTTAGGAATTGCACCAAATCATAACTGGAATCACAATTTGCAGTAAATATATGCATTTTCAGATTCAGGAATAGCATTTGGATCTATAGTTTAAATAATTAAGTATAATAAAAATTTATGCTAACTAACAAGTTACTGGAAATTCTGCCATTACAGTCTATGTTTAAAAAAATCACTAACGCTACTTAAAAAGTAAGTATTCTTGTGTTGCCATGGGCTAGAATTAGTTATCTCAAACCAAAGATGTTTAGAGATACAATACTTAAGATTTACCTATAGATGCCAAGTGTGGCACTGTACAAAATTAAATCATTTTCATGGCACCAATGTGACAGAAAATATGCCAGGAAGGTAATAATAGCCCTCTGTGTTTGGGTCAAACATCTAATCCCTCAGTGTGGGGGGACTGAACATGCTTAAAATTCATTTTTATAGACTTCTGTAACCTTACTATCCCTGCTTAGAATCAGAAGTGTTAAGTCACACAAGACTGTCTTTCTTACAGACTTGTATTTACAGGTAAATCAAGTCAACATGTAATAACAGGATTTTGCTGGTCTTTTCTAAAGTATGCTTATATCTGGGTGGGGGGAAGAAAAAGTAACTACAGTTAATTTTACCTTTAGGTGTTGGAATTGGTCTCTCAAGTCCATCTGCATGACCTAAGGGGTCATTTGAATCTGGAATTTCCATTTCACCTAGGAAAAAAAAAAAAAAAATTCTTGAATTGAGGTTCTGAATTAATCTTTCTCTTAAACAGCATTATGACAGTGAGTTCAGCAAACTCATTCAGTCCAGATCCTGGTTCCAGAGTAGCACACAGGAAACATCTACTAACAAGGTCAGGATTTATCCATCACAGATTAGAAAACTTTACAATAATTTACCTTGTGGACTTACCTTGTGCTTCGCAAATATAGGCAGCATTAAAAACTACTTTCCAGTTCTTACCAGAATAAAATTCAAGCAGTTTTACAAAGAACACAAACATCTCATGAAAGCAGTGCTGGCACAGCAAATTAAGAAGTACCTGAGCTTTATTGACAATCTCAGTTACAAAACGCCATAAACCTGCTTTTGAAGTTACATTACAGTAATTCAGTTCTATTTCCGGAGGTCAGACTCATCATCTCTGCTGACTTTCTTATCCTTTTCTCAGCCACATCCCTAAAAGATATCTCCCAGAAATGAAAATATAATAACCATTAGCCAAGTATTCCAAAGGGTGATGAAACGGACAGACATCTTTCTGTGTGCCCTCCTTGTTTGTGTCTAACATATATCAGAACAAGCTAGAAGCAATGTCTAGCCAGCAGTTGCTGCAGATAGCAGACAATACTTCCATGTTCCTTTGCTTTTGCAGGTCTTACAAAACCCTGACCATTATAAAATGTTCCCCTGTCCGCTCACCCTTTTGAAAATATGATGCTGTGAGGAACAGAGCTGAACTTATGAATCAGATAAAGCTCTAGGGGAGCTTTTACTAAAAAAACTTCTCACATTACATCCCCCATGTTTTTGTATTTCCTAATTTGCATCCAGTCATCCAAATTCCTTATCACCTCGGCATATCACCAAGAGAGCATGCAAACTTAAGGTCATCAGGATCCAAAGGGAAAGATCTGGTTTTTGTCGATTTGTTAGGGTTGTGCATGGTAATGTTTTGGGTAAGACAAAACTAGGGAAAAAGCTCTCCCTCTTCCTTTTGTCCCCATTCCCTTTCCTTCCAACTAAAACCTACAAAAACACCCTGACTGCAAGTCACAGTGACGAAATACAAGTAACCCCATCCCTATCTTCCACCATATTATGAAAGAAGAAAAGAATCGAGGGCACGGTGCAGACTCAGTGCCTGACTTTTTAGTGTACAGGAGTTTTGTTGATTTGTTTGATTCAGTGTGAACTGATGAATGCATGATAGGGATATTTCTGTCAAATTTCAGCAGAGAGACATCATGWCTCATTTTTACTAAGGGGCAGCAAGGCAAGCTCACCTCTATTCTCTTGCTTCTGTTTGACCTCCTCTATGTCGCACAAGGAGTTTAGAATGGGACAGCAACATTTACTGGCCACAAGGAAGATAAATCCAAGATGAGACATTGGAGTAAATAGAAAAGTAGGAAAAGCAACTGTTCTTTTAGCCCACAAGCACCTGCACTTGGCTTGGTCTGGTGATCATAATCCACCAGTATTCACAGGATGAAATATTATTTGTAGAAGCCCGTTCCTAGAGACACTTGGTTGCTTAACACTCAGACCTCCAGACCCAAAACTGCCCAAAATCTTAGTGGCACTTTTGATTTAATACTATGTGTTCAACTTTAAAATAGTTGTTTCCATTTCTTCAGTAATTTAGTGGGATTCACAACAGGAGAAGACATTGGAAGATCCAATAAATGAGCACAGAAATGTATTCCTCTTTCTTCCCTCCTTCCCAAGGAGGGAAGAATCTTTTAGAGATCTCTTAGAGATTAAGAGAAAAATATCTTAATTTTTTAAAGCATTTCAAAACAAAGATGGAAAGAAACAAAAGCATTTGCTGATTTGAAGATGTTTCAATAATAGTTGTGTGTGATTCACTCTTGTGCTTGATATATTTATGTCTGGAAAAAACATTAATCTCCAGATGTGCTTTACCAGAGAACAATTACAAACCATAAACACCACCTACCAGAGAAGTCTCCATAACTAAGCAAAATTAAAATTGAAAATCCTTTGTGTACTTCGTAAGTGATAAATACAAAACAGATCTGTCATTTAAACTTGCTTTTGTGAAAGAAACATGTATATTTTCTGTAATCTGCAAAATTCCACTTTGACCACATTTATTAAGAATTCCAGGCTTTAACCCTAAAGTTTCTGTACCACAATTTAAAACAACAAAGAAGTTATTATCAATACGAAATATTAAGTTTTTTACACCAGAAATGCTTCTGGATCAGATGACCAACAAGTCACTACAACCAAATAAAACCTTTTCCTCTCAAGTTAAACAGAATTTAAAAATCCTGCAGTCAAGAACTTCAAGGAAAAAGCTGTGTATTTGTGTTTTGGGTATTATTCTCAGTGCTTTCTGATTTTGCGTTAATAACTTAGTACATTTTTCCTGCTAGGAGTAAACCCATGGTGTTTTCCTCAACAGATAATAATTCTTGTTGTCATTTTTTCTTTAATTCCCCTCCCTGTAGCGCACATGCACCCTTGATCATGTGCCATCACCAACTCTCTGCAGTCTTATTCTTGTTTGAAGACCCCTACTCAACTGTGTTCCTGTCCACATCTGATTTTTAACTTATGTCTCTTTTCCCACTTTGTTTATTCAGTATTTCAGTAAGGGTATCCCATTTTGCTTTTCTTCTTCCTCCTTTCTCTGTCTTTTCCTGGCAGCATTTTTATCTGTTGTTCCACTGCCTGAAGGGGAGAAAAATCCACAAAGTCACTTTAGGTGTCCAACTTTCACTGTCAGTCTTGATCAGTAAGCAGCTACTGCCAGAAGAGATATAGCTGTTCATTAAACTGATTTTAGATGCAACAAAGATATTAGATAGTCACATCTTTTTTCATATCTATTACAAATACTGCACTGACATACAATGCTAAGAAAAAAGGTAGACTTGCAAACCACAAAACTGGCAGAACAACAGTAACCAACAAAACAGTTGTTATAGAGAAATGCTCAATATTTGAACCTTACATGTGATATTATCAACTCACACTGGCAAGAAGTATGCTAACTAGCATGCTACTGCATAAATACGTAGCTAACTGAAGACAAATCAAACACCATGGTGTCTGAAGATAAATCGATCACCATGGTGTCTGGAAAGTGTCCCAATGAACATATCCACGTTGGTGTATGAGGAAACCCCACAGCAGGCTGGACAACTGTGCAGGTATGTACAGAAAACAGCTGCACAGGCTTGTACAGTCCAAGCCTGAAAGAGTTCCTGGCAGAGGGCTTTGGGTGGCCCAGATGTTCCTGGAACGGAGGAGACAAAAAAGAAATGGCTAAAGGGCATACAGGCTATCAGACTTTCCTATTCAAGAAGAATAAGAAGAAAATGAAGCAGACAGTGAATGGGAGTAAAGACAGACCTGACTGAGAATAACGGAGACAAATGGAAAGAGGTGAACATGGGGAAAGCTTATTCTTAATACAAGATTTGTTCAGAACTGACCGTGACTACTGAGGACCAAGATCTTGGGCTCAGAATAGTTAGTTCCATCAAAATTGAGCTCAGTTCTAGAAGCAGTAAAAAAAGCAAATCCAGCCAGTATTGGGTATTTCTAGGAAAGGAAAAAAGAGTAAAACTGAAAGCATCATTATGCTGCTGTGTAAATTTATGGCTTGCTCTCATACATTGAACATTGCGTGCTGTTGAGGTCCTCTCATCTCAAAAAGGGTACACAAGAGTTGGAAGAGTTTCAGAGAAGAGCAGTGAGGATAATTAAAGTTATAAACCAGGTTTTGTACAGCTGCTAGGATTTGCCACTCTGGAAAGGAGATGGCTGAGGTCAATGACAGTAAAGGTCTATGGAGTCATGAGAGTTTTAGAGACAATGGACGGATCTCTCGGTATAAGAAATGGCAGTATGAAGGGAAAAACAGTAAAAAGCAATTTCAAGACAAAGCTAAAACAAGGTAAAGTTTTCTCAAACAAGATGTAGTTAGGCTGTGGGCAGAGTTCACTCACATGGGCTACAGGTGAGACCAGACAATTTCATGGAGAAAAATCCATTCAGACCTAACTAATTTATAGAAATCGTATGTGGCCAAGGAATTCCCCGAGCTCAAAATGGCTGGAGGCTAGGTAAACACCCAGCATAAAGTAGTACTATGTACACCAGGCCTCTTCTTACACTTTTACTTCAGCATATCCTTTTTGCTGCTGTCAGAGCCAAGAYGCAGGGTTGCATAGATCTCTCATCTGCTCCAGTATGGTTACTCTCACATTTTTTTTGCGTATGTTCTCTGCTCAGACATGAAACATATCACAGCTTATTTCTGAACACCCACTTCTTCAGTTTACATTTGCAGTAATAGTGTCAGGTAGGAAAGATCACCAGTGTCTGTCCTCCTTGCACACTGCATGACCAGACAAGACCAACATAACCAGAACTCAGCCTGAATGCCAATTGCCAGTATGGGACAATGTGTGTGCCAGATGTGCCACATGTCAGATCCCCAGGAATACCCCTCTTTTCAGGGACCACACAGTCAAGTAAAATGCAGATGCTGTAAATAGTACCTCTTTTAAACTGTTCACCCACAKAAAAAGAATTGCTTAACTTTTTAGGGCAATAAAGGAAGCTATTTCAATTTAAGGAAAATCCCAACTCCAAAAGAGAAACCCTATTTAAAATCAGTGTTCCATATTTCTGATACATGAAATACATTGTGTTTGTTCGACTTACTATAGCAAACTGCAGCAAGAAAACAAGCAGTATTGAAAATTCTTTTCCAAACTGAATATAAATAATTATTGCTTCTTTTGTCAGTTCCCTTCTCCTGAAAGTATGAGGAAGATTTGCTTACTGACAAGGTCCAGCGCAGGTAGCCCCACTGCTCTGTTTTAGGCACCAATGACCAACAAAATACACAAGCAAACATCCTATATTATTGAGACAGGAATGCTCTTTCACACATTCAAAAACTAAATTGCCCAACTGATCACAATGCCAACTCACAGGGCATACACCACTCATCATAAAAGAGCTAAACTTTTCCCTCTGAAATGGTTATGAGTTCACAGATCATTCATTACTTGAGAGGTAATTGCAATAAACAGAATTCAAAATGCTCATGGCCATAAGCAGATATCAAAACAATACATTAATCTTCATCAAAAAGCCAGTCACAAGGAGGCAGTTATAATTGGTACCAGGGACAAACCATGGCCTCAGCCTCAGGAAGAGAATAATGAAGTCAGGTATTTTCAACCAGAGTGGGCCTGATTAATTTAGAACAGTTAAGGGTTGGCTGATGCAATGCCATATAATGTTAATAACTGTCTTTCAGTTCTTGCAGAGCACAGATGAGATCTTAAAAGATGGGAAATTGCACAAATAGTTCCTATCATTTATTAAAAAGAGTAAAAAAGGAGTGCCAGAGGATTATAGACCCATCACCTTAACTTCACTTCCTGGAAAAATAATGGAACAAAGAGGTCATTTTTAAGCATTTACAATAAACCAGAGAGATGAGTAATAGGCAACATAGAAGCCAACATTGAATTGGCTTACATGGATTAGAACTGAACATAAGTCAACAATCTCAAGCTATTGCAAACAAGGCAAACATCATACTGGGACACATAAACAGTAGTAATCCTTCCAGTCTACTCAACGCTAGTAAGGCCCTGGAGTGCTTTCTCCAGTTTTTTTTATTCCATTACAAGATGGAAGTGGGTCAAACCAAAATATTGCATGTATTATAGTGTAGTAAATAGTAATGTAAATAGTAATGTACATGGCACATGTAAATAGTGCCATGAGGACAGTCTACAAAACATGACCAACAAAAAATAAAAATGAATGACTACCACGCCTGCTTAGTCTGGAGGAGATTAGGCATGGACTGAGAGCTAGCATTCTTCAAACACAAAGGTCTCAGTGAATGAAATTTTCCAGGGTGGCAGATTAGGCAAGCATCTATTGCATATGATACTGCACAGATACAGCTAATGCTTCTTCTCCCAGGGTGAAACAGGATCTCTTAAGATCTTTTCCAGTCTCATGATTCTATGAGGAAAACAACCATCCTTCTACCATTGTATGTTAAATCCCAAAGCTTACAAATAAATCCTTCAACACTAACAATTACACATAGCTACAATTAGGGAAACTGCAGATTTTTGTTCAGCCATTCCTTCCACTCATCAATAATCCTGTTTCTGGAGCTGAAACTATTTTCAGATTTAAACGGCAACATGCAACCTTTGCTTCCTGCGGCTGTAACCTTTGACTCAGGTTCTAACTTTCTTCCAATAACATAAAACTCCCAAACTCTCTCTCTTCAGCCTAATACCCTCTAATATTCTGTTCTTTTCTTCATAAAACTTTGTTGACCTTCTGTCAATTACTAACCTCTGGAGCTCCCAAACAAAGGGCCCACTGTACCCTTTGATTCAGCTGCCAATCTGATTACTTTGGCTGGGGGAGGCAGGCTGCTTGGCTTGCTGAATCAGGGCCTTTCATTGAAATTTCTCTTTTCCAACATCTGCAGCCCCTGGCAACCAATTGCAGAGTGGGCTTGGCAGACCTGTAAAGGGTGGTGAATAGTCTACAAAAGATGCAGTTTGTAGCATAAAATCAGTGCACCCCTTTCACAGTGATGGCAGATTAGAACCTCCACAGCACACGTTGCTTGACTGCTGCAGCTTCACATAAAAATAGCTGAATGCGGGGGAAATAACCTGCACTATTTGTTGCAGTTGCTCTACTTGGACAACTGTGAAGTCTGAAAAACAGGCACTTCTTAGCTTGCTATCAGCTCGCAAAGCATACTATCCACAGGGTATATGTTAACTAGCTAATTTAAATTTATTCTTTCGCCATCTAAAATTCTTTAAAATTACTTTCAGCTAAATTCATAGTAATAAAAAGCTCTCACTATGAGACCATTAGAAAGAGAGTAAGCTTTTCTAAGCCTGCTCTCTTATAACATCAAAATAATATTAAATAAGTATATTTAAAGTAAAACCAACACCAGCCTGCAAGTCACAGAACCTTCAGAAAGCTGGTAAAAAACACAGACAAGAAACCTTTTACAAGAGCCAGGGTTGAGTTATACAGAATAAATTCCCACAATTTATAAGCAAATCTCTTATTCCATTAGTGTGAATTTTCCCTTCTTTAGATTTTTTTGTATTTTACCTAATAGCTATATTGAAATGGTTTCATTTCAGTATCAGCAAAAGCACTCTGTTGCAAAATGTGGGAACTGCACTAGGGGATAAAGGCAGATCTGAGGTTTATAATTTGTAGCAATGAAAACGGCTTCATTATTTGTTTTGGACAGAAAATTTGTCAATGATCTGAAATAAAATTCCAAACAAACACAAATGTTACATCACCTTCATTAAGCACAGTGAGATCTCATTTCTCAAACACATCTTAAAGGAGATTCACAATCCTATACTTTGACACCCTTTTGTCAGTTAAATGCATAGAGAGGGAATCTGCATATTGCATTAATCTCTGTTACTGTGAATGTTTGTGTTCACAGACTGATCCAAGATAGACTAGTTGTCTGTTTCAGAAAACTAGTAGTCAAGTGCATGATGAAAAAGCTGCTTTACAAATTCCACAAGGTTTCTGCAGGAACTTCCTCATTTAATAAAACAATCTGTATTAACCTACCACCAAACCACGCTCAAACACAGTAAAAGAAATCAGCTGGCCATCAGCACAAAACTGCTGAGAAGGAATGATTTTTGATTTCCACACAGAGCTGCACTGAACCTCCAAAACAGGAAGAAGTATACTGAAGATACAGTTTATCTTCTTAGTCATCAGCCAGGCACCTCAACAACTACTATGAAGTCAATGTGAAAAGAGCAAAATCAGGTAAGTCATTTAAAATATTATTACCAGGGATTCAAAGACAGACTTCAATGAATACTATGATTTATTTTAATGCCTCATACTGTTAATGCATATTTTACATTAACCACACAGCTGCATATTCATTTGCACTGTCAGTCTTTACTCTTTCATTATACAACCCTCATCATTGAGCTTAGCTATTAAATAACTTAGATACTTCCTCCTGCAACTCATATTTGCCACTTAAAATGAGAGTTCAGAAATGTTAGTGAGACAAACTAAAGATATAAAGATTTATTCAGATTTCATTCACAGAGGAACCTTTGTTAACAGCCGTGGCAACATTACAGTAAAAGAAACAGCACCCATAGAAAAGAAGATACTCATTTTAAGTCACCATTTTCAGTGCACAACCAATTTCTGAAGATGATAAGCTTTGGCTTACAAATCATTCTATTAATTCACAGCCAAAATACTGTTTTGATAAAGTTAAAATAAAGTCCAGCTCCTCTTATTTTACAACACAGAGTGGAGACCATTAAACAGGAACCCAGCCTGCATGAAGGAATATCCAAATCCTATTTTCAAGTCTTAGGACTTCCTGCAGAGTCCTGGCCAAGTCACCTTAGGCCAGATTGCTAAAAGTATTTGATGCCAAAAGATGCAGACAGATGTCTACCAGGATTTTCAAAAGCATGTGGGCACCCAAATCTCATGTCTGCAGTAAATATCSCTTAATCTTTTGTACCTCAGTTGCCCAGGGGCTGAGAGGGGGAAAGGTTAGCTCCCTGATGTGGTTCCCAGTGCAGCTGCATGAGTGTTTGAGTCAGCACAAGGAAGGGAGCAGCATGGAAGCAAGGAGCTGGGGCAGAGAAAAGGCGGAGGGAGTTTTTTGATGACTGTGGTGATTTATGCCACTTTCAACTGATCACGGAATTCCAGACTTAAACCTTATTCCTGCACACTGCAGCAGAGAAACCTTACAGTCACCGCAGAGCACTAGCTTCGCTCCTAGTAAAGAAAGGCAAAAATTAAAGCACCATTTGGAAACAAATTAAGATGTAATTATGCCAATAAAACTGTTCTGAATGTTTAATAAATAAGAATGAACTCCATGGTATTTACAATGTAAAATACTTGAGGTTTTTTAAACCACAAATGCATTTCAATGTCATTTCTAATTTAGCAACAATGGAACGAAGTCTACTAGCTATCACAAACATAGCTTTTCTGTACAACTATATGTTAAGCAGTCCAAGTCAATATACCGAGGAGCATATAAAAGCTTTGAACCATGGAAAAAACACAAGCCATTCTGGATTTCATAACAAATGGTCTTTGTTGGTAATGCATTATGCTTAAAAAAAAAAAAGTACAAAAAAAAAAGTAAAGCAATTGTGGGTACATTCCAAAGCTCTTCACCATCTCAGCTGTAAAATCACAGTTTAAACACAACCAATAGAGGCTCTGAACACACCTGCAGTAGCTCAAAGAACACCAAGCAACATGATAATTATCCATGGCATTATTACGTGATTGATTATTTTACTGCTTCTGGCTGTGAAAACAAAATAGTCTCAACCAAAAGGTTGAAAATAATCATGATTTATGGGTATAACACTCCATCAACTGGGACAAACAACGATTTTCACAGTGCTCTTTTTTTCTGAAAAATAATTTAGAATCCAAAAATGCCAGTCCTGTTTGCAGCCCTAGGCTGAAATCTTTAAGGCTCCAATTCAGAAAAACGTCCTAGTCAGACAGTCACTTGAAAATGGGCTTATTTCTAAGCACACTCTTAAATGCTTTCCTATATTTCAAACAAAAAACAACATTAATCTCCCTCAGTGTAGGTGGTAATATAAAAACAGCACAGATCACAACCGAGTGTAACAGAATATAGTAGAAGCTGCTATTACCTATCCTAATGATTATTCTGACTGGGTTGACAACTACAGGCAGTGGAACTACTGTGAGTGTAAAAAAACCTTCCTACAGTGTGTTTAGTTTTCACTCTCTAATTGTATTTCAAAAGCAGGAATTGCGGCATCAGTCTCGGAAGTTAAGGCAGTTACAGCCTGCCACTCTGCTCTCCAGAAAACAGTGAGAGTAAATATCACATTCGTATTAATCAGAGCATTTTTTGAATGATAAAAGTACTTATGGGTAAGTATTATAACCTTCTTCCTGACAGAAAGGATACAGTGGAGACCAAAGAATAACTAATTCTCAAACCCCACTGCCTGATACTAAACAGTAATTTGAGAAACCTGCGCACTCAGGCAGGAGGCATGGGTTGTCAATATTCTAAGAAACTAAGGCTGGCAAATGAGCCAATCAATGATAGGGCAATATTCATCCTTAAATAAAATCATTAAATAGATGCTCATTTTCTTTCCTATCACCAAGCATCACAATTTTTTAAAAGACCCAAGTAGACAGAAAACCATGCTTCTAGCCATCTGGAGCTCTACCTACCCGCTTGGGATTTGTCTCCACTAAGTCATATTAGAACATGACTTTACAAAGTTACGCCGCTAATATGTAACACCAAATATTGTGTTCAAAGACAAGCAGCTGCTCGTTAGTCAAAATTATTTCTTACTATAGATTTCGCTCATGCCCAGTTGGATAACATTAAATACACCATTTTCAATTCTCAGAGAGGGCAAATTTCTTTTAATGCAAAGTATCTTGGTTTCTAGATCAAGCACTTTAAATTCTTAATTTTCTACTGAAAGTCCTCTTTATAATGAGTAATTAGTTATGGTCTATATACACAAAAAAAAAAAAAAGGAATAAATCCTCTCCCCCACTAACAGTTCAGCTTGTACTGATGGCCGTGGAGCAAGTATGGAGGGAGCAAGTCAGTGTGCAGGTGGTGTGGCCAGGCAGGTCACAAAGTGAGCACTCCCAGCACTTGTGACCAGATCAAATATTGTTGGTGGCTAAGCATCATTGTATGAGTGTGTGTGTGTGCGTGCGCACGTGCACATTTGCCTGTGTGTGTAGAAAATGGAGGGCAAAGATAAGAAAGGATGCCAGAATGCAAAAGA
This sequence comes from Oceanodroma leucorhoa, assembly GCA_030449065.1. Classification (NCBI taxonomy): domain Eukaryota; kingdom Metazoa; phylum Chordata; class Aves; order Procellariiformes; genus Oceanodroma; species Oceanodroma leucorhoa. The sequence goes on along the minus strand of JASVER010000131.1, from coordinate 489,338 downwards.
AACTAACACCTGATCTACATTTAGCCATTGAAAAATGCAAACCAGTTATTCTAAGTGCAAGTTTAAAAGATATCTTATTGATTTGTTTTAGTAGGCTTTTATATATTTTCACAGTTATTTGTATGGAGTTATTTATTTAAATAACATTAATAATAAATTTGAAATACTATTTATATTTCTTCATTTGAAAGTAAATATCTAAACCACACAATGTTTCTGCTAATGAGCTGCTTGTCCAGTATAGAAAGGAAAACCTTTTTCTTCATACTGCAGAATCTGACTTCTTGGATTACAACAGAATGCATACAGTGAAGTCATAACGGTTGCCTGCTCTGAAAGATACCCCCATTTCTGTTTCTCTTGTTGTTTAAACTATCTTCACTGCTACAGGGGAAAAAAAATAGCTTAGATGCATAAGTGGACTTTGATACAGTTGCTCTTTGGTATTTGTCTTTAATTGAAAGAGCTAAGCAACACTTCTCTGCATGAAAAGAGATGAGATATTATTTGCTTATACTCTTCTCAAAAACAATAATAAAAAAAGAGTAGAGCCCTGAGGTGGAAAACAGAGTGAGCAGAGTGCTTCCAGATGTGGATACATGCGGTTTTCAGTGGGCGGACAGTGAAAGAACTAAATGAAAACCTGGTCACAGTCCCATTGACAATTGCCAACACGGCCATTTCCAAATGACGTAATGATGCATAGGAGACCCTTTCTGCCACATCTGCCCGCATGTAAAGCAAGGAGCGGCTTCCCTAACCCAGCGGTGCAGAGGACAGCCGGGCATGCACTCGCTAGCAGGAGGGCTCAAAGCACTTGGCAGTTTCCACCCAACTGCTGCATATTTCCCCAAGCCAGGCAGGGATTTCCTGAGCTCCCACTATTATTCCTCATTATCCAGTTTAATGATTGTAACTGATGCTAATCACAAGATCAGCCTTAATCATTTTATTACAATTTCGTTTCAGCAGCAGCATTCAAGGCTGCCACACTGCCATTTTAATGAGTCCTGAAAGAAACACTTGTGTAAAGATGCACTTTCAAAGTTTCATCTTCCCACCAAAGAGCTCTGAATCTTGCATGTATAAACTCCTATTTTTCAAACTACAAACTTTGCCACCTTTTTGTTACTGTGATGGCAGGACTGACGTAGCTTTTTGTTCATCACATGGATCAGTTCTGCTTCTACATCATCAAAAATACTATGGCTGTAAAACACCTGTTTTCATTACATGTAAGCGAGAAACAACACACACAACCTAATTTTAGATTGCAAAGTTAACTCGTGGCACTAAGCCATGACCTCAAATTCTTACTTATGTATTGAACAAATCCCATCTGAAAGTCACATACAACCACAGCTGAGATTTCATAGACGTGTTTTCAGAAAAGAACCCACTTGAAGCAATAGCCTCTTATTTTTAACAAATGCAACAAAAAGCTTACATCTATGAGTAAACTATTGCAGCCATAATCATAGATGGGAGTGGAACAAGCTGTGTGGAACCAGCAGCATTTACTGCTGGAAAATTGGTTGGTTCCACCCCTGAAGTGCAAAGCTCACAAAAGCCGACAGCTACTCCAAGCAACTGCCAAATATGCTGGTCTTCATTCCTAACACTTCTGAGCCATAATGCAGATCCCTCAGCTTTGGGACTGAAAAAGATTGTGTTTTAAGGAAGAATAATGTTCTTCACAGTGAGAATTAAAATTGGGACATACTTGTATTCTGTTTTCACACATTTTGTTATGTTTCAATATTTCAAAATATACATAGCAGGTATTCTCTCAGATCCAAATGTTACTTTTATATTTGATACATTCCCTTGCAACCACTGTTTACTTAATCAAAGTGGACAGCTGTGGTTTTCATTATCCTTAAGCAAATATTTGCACAGGTATTACTTACTTGTGTTATACATTACCATAAAGTTTTGCAAGCAAAAGCCAACCGTGCCAATCTAAATGTCCTCACATATGAACTTTTTGTAAAGCGTGTGAGCAATTGCCAAATAAATTGTTTCAAGTGTATAAGCAGTTGCCTTCCTTCATGTTAGTTATGGACAGCTTTAAAACTACATTAGCTCCAAAGTATAGAAAAAGACTGCTAACCCTAATAAGCAGGAAAGGATGTACACAGCAATCAAAGCACCCATTATAGCAGAGAATAACATTAAGAAATTACATGATTTTAGGTACTTGTAGGAATCTAAGACTTTTGTTGATAATGAAGCTTCAATGGAAGTGTCCCATGTTGTGTGATGTACGTATACGACGGAAGCAAAGTAGGCATGGTTGGCACTTACTGCGCAATGGAAAGACAGAAAACTGCTGAGCTTAGTGGGCAACTTTTTAACTGCAAATGCTCTTGTTTATTCTCTATACTGTATATACTCTACAATATTAACTGGGTTTCCTCTGCTATTAAGAGAGAAGCAGAATCAAATCTTTCCATCCTTACTTGCACACGTAGTCAAACCACTTTCCCTGCACTATGTGAATTTCCCAGGTCTGGCTGGTACAGAGCCTGTCAGATAATTACCAGCTCGTTCTGCGCTACTGCGCAGGCTGTGATCTGCGGTATTTGGCACAGTAGCTGATTCGGAGAGGGAACTGCCAGAAATGGAGAAGACGGCAGTTTGAGCTCAGCATGCACAGATCAGGGGCTCAGTCAAGATCAAAAGAAGCCAAGCTGTAGGAGTGACAGTGGCATGCCCAGTCAAGTAGGGTGGAAAAGGAAAACTCACAACAGCACAAGACAGTTGCCTGGCAAGATGACTTCAAAGCAGAGTGCATTTCTTCTCACTCATCTGACCATTTTGCTGCACACACTAGTCAACATTAATACAAGGCCAASAGTTTGTTTCCCACTAAAAGCATTCATCTCCTGTTATGAAATAAGCCCAGTTGCTTGAGTTTAATCTTACAAAGCTCCACAGCAATAGAAATGGTTATCTGATGGTTGCCTGGGGGCTCAGCCACATTTATAGTAAATAACATTTACATGACAAAAGACTACCATAAAAATTAGCAACCACTACCTATCTTTGCTAGCAGTCACACAGATGTCATSATTAAAGTGGTCAGAGGTGGTCTATCATGGTACCAAAGACAGGAAAGTTTATTACATCTGCCACCAGTTTCATGAAAACAGAGCTTTTTCCTCTCTAGTACTATCAGGCATTAATTTCTTAGTGTTTACCTTTTTAAAATGGTTGTTATTTACAACATATTTATTTTGTGAGCATCCAGTTGTTTCCTCCTCACTCTTTCGGGGCACGTGAGAATCTACATCTTCCTATAACAAAATTCAACTACAGCCCAATTTTTAAATCTTGGCAGAGTACTTGCATTAGGTAGCAGTTACTGTGTTACTAAAGGTATGGGAGATTATTTTTCCTGGTATGTATGCACGTTGCCATGCTTTAGGAAATACTTAGGGAATTCTGTTCAAAGCACCAAGTGAGATACTAACCACAACCTAACCATTAGCTGTCTGCTGTGGCACTGAAGAAATGCATCTTTGAAAAGAGTAGAGTGGTTATTTGCATGTGCTGCACTTCTATCACTAGACATGAAATTAAGAATACACTGGGCAAAAGCTTTTCTGGATCTTCCACTACGTCTACTACTTACTGCCTCTTAGGTTTTCTACAAAGCAGCCAACATGAAAGAGACTTGGTGATTTACAGTCCAGCTCTATGAATGTAGATAAGATCTGGTCAAAGATCTAAAACAAAACAAAGAACTCTGTTTTACTCTTGGAGTGGCTTCTCAAATATTTAAAACTACTATGACCCAGAAAGCCAACCAATTGATATATTGCCCTCGACCTTGTCATTCTTGGCTAGTTTGTTTTTCTCTGCTCTGTCTCTGTATTCTGTCTTGTATATATTAATCTGAAATACCTAACCTCACTCGTTTGATAAAGTAAGCACTGCACAGATAATAGGTTATTAAGTGCTCTGCTCAGTTATTTGCCTGTCCATGAGTATCATCTCCTGACTATGCAATATGGCAGAGACATCGTTTTTGCTGGTATGACTTTTAAGAAGAAAAATATCATTAGAAAAGCCTATTAAGATGCCTCCTAGGATAATGAAAGTCATACCTGAAACATATTATAAGAATATTTATTTTCTTTTTGTTTATTTATTAAATGAAATAATATATTATTTGCATTTTCTCCTACTTGGAAAAAAATGAACATTAAATTACTTTATTCCTCAAAAACGAAAATTCTCTTTATATTTATAAACATATCTATCTCCAATAAAGCTAAAAGCCAGTCAAACTGCTAATGCAGCAAATCTTAGTTATAACACAAGGTAAATTAACTCCATTGTCTCCTTATACTTGCCTCACTAACACAACATATACCAGTCTTCGTAACAGAGAGAAGCAGTGGTAAACTTGAACATGCAAACATGACATGTCAATCTAAATATAATAAATGAACAGAAAAAAAATTTATTGTGCATATAGAGGAAACAAAACAGGCTGCACTACATATACATATTTCTCCCTCTATTTTTTTCCTTTTCTGCACAAAAATAAGTATAGAAAAAGCCCAAGCCCTCCCTCCAAAACCGGTAAAAAAATCTAAATTTGACAGCTCATGCAGAAATTGGAAGATAGGTCAGAATTGAGTATCTGGCACTGCAATTCTTGCATGCTTACAACTGCTAATAGGAGTTTGAGAAAAGAACAATAACAGATGAAGTCTTTAATTGGTATAAATCCCTTTCCAGGAAACGTTCTACAAAATGGGAAAAGTAAAATTAAATTATAATGACAAAGAAGGAGATTCATAGACTGCAAAAATCAGCTTTGAGGAAGGCATATCCTTGCCACAGCCCAGCAACTCAACTTTTAGTAGTAACAAAAGGATTGAATTCCCTCACCATAATCCACCCTTCTACCCATCACTTTCCATGAGACAAAAGCTACCACAAACTTTCAGCCAGTTGGTTTGGCAGGACTTTGTGAAACTACTTCATAAACAAAAGTGGCAACATATATACTGTATTAGGTTACTGTAACAAGGCTTTTAAGCAGATTTGAAATGACCTTATTGGCCTGAGTCATAAAACGGTAATTCTTAGTAGACTTACAATTTATGGTAAAATGTGACTTGAGCAACAGCCCCTTGCTGCTTTAGTTAGTACAAAAGGCTATATCACATTCTGATTTATTGCATTCTGATTGCTATGCTTTTAATTTATTTTTTTAGAAGAGATTTATAACAATGCTATTAATAGAGCTCCAGTACAACGACAACAAGTCAATAACCGAACACTTTCAAATCCATTTTGCTTTTCAAATAAAGAATCTATCACTCAACACCAACCTCAAAGTGCTAGCATATCAACTACAACTATTATATCAGCTAGGTTAGTATAAGATCCAATTATGTCAGTTCACTGCAAAAGTATGCCTAGTGAGGTATATTGAGCAAAATCATTTATTACAGGATACAAGTATGACTGAATTTCTGTAGTTTTCCCACACTCCAGTGACTAAGCATTCAAAAGAAGCTGCTTAGGTGCAGTAATGCTTGACACAGAATAATAAAGTAAGGTGAAGCCTTTATATTAAGTTGATATTTTCCTCCACAGACTTTCTAGCTAAGGTTTGCACGAGAAAGAGCTCAGGGAAACTGAGCACAGGTTGGCAAACAGCAGTGGGAACAAAGGCTGTAATTACTACTCATCCCACTTCAGTCAGTTGGAATACAAAAAAGGCTGATCAAAATTTAGACTTGCTTGGAGGATGTCTGGAGGCTAAATTGTAATTCAGTACCAATAGGAATGAAATTATTCAATTCGGCATTACCTCAGCCTTTTTCGTAGTATTAGATACTGCAATTTTCTGAGGGTTTCTGATATTTTAGTTATGTGAAACCTTTTCAAGAGTAAAAGTTATGCATAACTGATTTGAAGATGATTACAGGACTCAAAGATAGAAACAAATAGGCTTGTGTCAAAAATTTATGTGTTAATTCTTTGCTATACCATTTGTAATGGGCCTACAGAAGCATGTTATTAGGATGGGAGAATGAAGTGTTGTATTAGTTGTACAAGTGAGGAGCCCTTTGAAATACAATGTAGTTGTTAAAAAATTCACATCCACCTAGAAAAAGATGTATTAGGAAAAAAAGTTTCTTTCAGATTTCAAAGTTGTCAAAAATAAGACAATTTAAGAAAAGGACTTGTATTTATAGTCTCTCAAATACTGTAAGCCCGAAGTGATTAAAACATAAATGTTTACAAATGGCAAGCATTTGAAAATGTGTTTTTAATTAGATTAGCAGAAAGCAGTTGTGGCACCTAAGAGAGTGTTCAGGTTTTTGTTAGCAAATGTTTTTTTCTTTTCTTCATGGGGAGAATAAGGGCATTAATCAGAGTCCATCCATTCACCTCAAGCTGCAGCTTGTCAGGAAACCCGCTGTAGTAGTTCTTGCCTCTGCCATTCTTTCACCTTTAAGTCTTGATTTCAATCCAGATAAATAGAGACAAAAATGCTTTATCTCCTGTTTGTACCTGTGATCCCCTAGCTATGGTTGTGGTCCTTAGACATTATTTTTATTATGCATAGAAATAATTAAGAAATTCTGATAGTGAAAATAATTCCCCAGATCAGCTCCTTAGAAGGTGCCATACAAACACACATATTGGGTAACATTTCTGAGCAAGATGGTGGAGTGTATGAGCCACAATGTACAGTGCAAAAAAACCCAGTCTTTGCAACCCGAGTTGTAAGCACAGCCTGAATCCCAAAGGCAGTAGACAAGAAAGCCTGAAGTGACAGAGCTGCTGCCCTTTCCTGCATGAACCGCAGCAGGGCAGCGACACTGTGGACATACCTCTTGGTACCTTCCATCCCTGCTGCCTGGAGCTGCAATCCCCCCAGGTAGCCTGCAGAAAGCTTCCCAATGGCAGATGTAAGGGAGGCAAACTGTACCAGCGAGCTTTGTCTCTTCTGTGTGTATTCTAAAGCTTGCTGCTGTTGGAAATGAAGAATCAAAGGGGGTATCACCATCACATTGACCTCTGCTCATGCAAAGGACCTCTGAAGTTGCTACTTACCGTTCAGAAGCACTTGCAAAATCCCTGTTACCACTAGAATTAATGGATCCATTAATAAACTTATTGTTTTCTTCCCACTTGCATTTCTCCACTTAGCTGTTCTTTTCCTAGAAGGGTGAATGCTTAGGTGGCAATCCTCACCCCAACAAACATGGGTGGACAGTCCATTCAGAAACTGCAGAGTTGCTTGCTGTGTGACATGTCACAGTTGTATTGCAATAAATAAAGTGAAGGTTCAGCAGTCTAATCAAAGTAGGTAGTTTAAAAAAAATAGCACATTTATGGAAGAAGAAAAAAAAAACTTGTGAACTAACAGGGATTCTCACTGTGAGTGTTTCAAAACAGGCGGCTAAGAAGAGCGCCCTGCTTTAATTCTGTACCTTCACTCAGTAACGTAGCACAGCACCTGGGTAGTTTACGATTGCTTGTGTAGTCATATTCTCAGACTAACTAACAGTATAGACTACAGTGTTTCTGTAAATATTCTGGACAAGAGCCATAAAATATGAACCATTCTCTGTTTATTTAAAAAATTCCCTGGACCAAGGATACATTTCTCCTTGGTGTACTCATGGTCAGTCTGGCCACTCTCTCCTTCCATCCATCTTTCCCTCTTTTTCTCTCTCCCCTTCTCCCCTACCCCAAGGAAATCTCTTAACTTTCCTCATGTTTTCACTTTACCGATTTAAGCCAAAGGCCTTGCACTAACCCAAGTGAAAATATTTAAATTTGCTGGCTTAAAGTTAGGTCTTAAAAAGTTATGTTTTCACCAAAATTGACCGAATTTCTGAGGTGTTGGTTAAGCCATTTTCCACTGTGGTTCACTGAAGTTACAGGTGTGTGGTTACTTTAGGGTAGAGGGGAGAACTGAGCTGCTTCCATTTACGTCCTTAAACATGGGGACTTAAAGGCTTAGATCTGAAGATCTTCCTTCTCTTCAACTAGTTAAGCATAAGAAAGAACAAATTTTTTGGATTATAGTCTAATTAGAAGCACACTTCTGACTCAACTAGCTTTTAGTATTAAATTAACTTTAAATCTTAACATGTGAAGGAATTTCAGTTAGTATTTTTGCTCTCCTATTCTTCTTCTTTCTTGGTTTTATCTAGGGAAAAGATGTTTATGACCAGACTTCTCTAAAATGTTGATTCATTACTCATCATGCAGTAGAGCACTGTGCTATGTTTACAGCACTGCAAAGCTTAATGCATTTTGTGGAATTTTTTCTGCCAGATGTTGCCCTATTCAAAATTTGTACACAGCAAAAGAAACATAACAGTGAAGTCCTGCCTTTTGGCAAAATGACAAAATAGACATACATTAAATGTCGGCTTTCCAGAGTTTACATCACTCACACCCCTCAGTCTACAAGGACCTACAAATTACAGCTGTCGAAGTTTTTGCATAACCTAAACTTTCAGCTCTAGAGAACCCTTACTTGTCTACATTTATTTATATTCTTGGTAATGGAGTGGTTCATTATTTATACTAGCTGTTTAAACAGTAACTGGGTTGTTTTAGGAATTGTGCATTTGTGCAGAGATGGGCTGTGCATTTTATGTACCTGAAGAAAATCAAGATTCATCAACCATAGTAAGTTGACTTAAATTTTTACAATCATAAGAGTAAAATATTTTTCCCAAAAATCTTTTGCAACAGTTTTTGCAAGCAAACAATGTAGATTAAGTTCTTCTTCTCATATCTACTAGTCATGTTGCTTGACTGCTAGGATTTAACATTGTTAAACCTATAAACAGACATTGCTACATTTTCAAGTCTCCTTTCATTTTTAAAAATGTGTAACTTTGCTCACGTGTAAGCAACAGCTCTGGTGACGTGTTATGGAAGAGTTATTACCTACATACTAAACAATCTCCTAACTGAACTTAAAACCGAGACTGGCGCTCTGCAGACCTTCAAAAATAGAAATGGGTCAACCTTTTCAAATAGGGAGGCCTTTTGATCTTGGAGATTCACAGTGTCCACAGAAGTAGCAGGAACACTTGCATCTTTTATCTCCAGCATTCTGAATGCATGTTTCCTTTCAAAATTGACTGCATCAACAGAATTGATCATTATTTGCAGGCAATTGGAAATCTGGACTGTGTATAAATGGCAAATAATCTGTATTATACTGTAAAGAGAGTGTTAACATAGGTAGGAGTATGCTGTACGTGTGTAAATACGCACACAGTAAATATTAATTTGGATTTTTTCTCTCTCCAGCCCCATTCCTCCAGTATCTTTTAAATATGTACCTTTTAAGAGATATTCAACAATGTAGAAATTCAAGTAATTTTCTGAAAAATAGTTCAAAAAGTTAATGAAACAGCATTCCGGATCCCATATTTTAGACCTCAAAAGCCACTTAAGAAAGAAGTTAAGGGTTTCATGCTAAAACACTGGTAGTGACCACGTACCCAGCACAAAGGTGAGTGTTTATGACTTCAGTGAGATGGGATTTCCATTTCCTTTAATGAGCCAAGACATCAGACCTGCACTCTTAACTAATGCTTACACAGAAGCTGCCCCTGGGACAATAAGTTTGTTTCTGTGGAAGCAAAGGAAAGTAGGTGTGGAGAAGGGGTGGGGGGAGGTGGGAACAGGGACTTGGAGAAAGACCTGTGTAACTAGACCAAGACAATGATGGTAACTGTGGTGTGACTCATCTTTGGGCTAGAATGGAGAGGAAGAAAGCACAACTGTAAAATTTTGCACTGTGAGTCACTGGTATTCCAGCGCTCTGGAATTCCCCAGCTCTGGGTAGCACTGTGTGCATTTCTGTTCCAAAGACTGAGCCCGTCAACAGCCATGGTCACAGCAAAATACTGATTTCTGATTTTCTGTCTCCAGAACAATGGCTCTTGTGCACAGAACACAGTGTTTTTTTCAGAGCCCTTTGGATTTTGAGTTTGTGTTACCTCAGCTTCCCTGTCATAACATTTAATACTGGCAAAAACAGTAAAACCAAGGTGCCAACTATACCAGAAATGACACGCAGTATTTAAAGGCCTATCATTTACTCCTAACATTTACTGTTTCTTCATTAAGTAAACAGACACATCTCAGACCTACAACACGTGTGAGCCACAAAGTTAAAACTCTGCCTTACCACAACTGAGGGGAAGGCTATGGTGTTTAGCCCAAGGCTCTCAAAGCGTGCAAGTCTCCTGACTGCAGAGTGGAGATTGGCTGGTGAGTGAGAAAAGGCATATTTGCCAGCTGTAAGGTCCACATCTGGCTGATCAGCCACGCCCCTTGCCAAGCAGCATGTGCTGCAACTTCGCTCTGGCAATCCAAACAACAAAGGGGAGAACTTCCATGTAGACATGAATAAAAAGAAAGGCAGGAAGGGAAAGGGGAGGCAGGGGACCTGGGGAAGTCTGGAGAAGTCTTCAGAAGGGAATGGGGAGCTTGAATACGGAGGGACTGACGGCTCTAGGGGAAAAGCTTAGATATAGTGATATATGTGTAGAGAGAAAAGAGGTCTCAGTGGGGAAAAACAGGAAGCCAGCTGGTAAATGAAGTTCTCGGCAGAACACCTACACACCTGTCTAGTATAACCATAACCTCCTTTAATCATATCACCTGAGCCTGCGTAGCCTCAACTACTCTAACCTCACTCTCACAGATCAGAGAAGCGAAGGTTAAAAGTAAGCCAAGTCTTGGAAAGGTCTTTAAAAGATCTATGAAAAAAAGACTTAAAGAGGGAAATAATCCATGCCATTTGAAATATAATTTGGTGGTCCCAGTTAGAAAGCCATTGATGGATAAGATATACAACATCAAGTCCACAACTACTTTGCTCAAGAATATTCATAATTTGAAGTGGTACATTGTTTTATTTTTAATCCCAGGCTGAAAAGAATGAGTCTGCATGAGCACTAGCATCAAGTTTATTTTTAGAGGAATATGCTAATAGCTTAATTTACAGGCAAGAACGAGAGACATTTGGGTAAAATACTTTTTAACTACACAAATAATTAAATGTCGGATGGCTAATCCTCTTCTTGGAGCTTTTCAATTTCTTAATTAATATCTGGGAAAAGCTATTAGCTGCAGCTCATTTGTTGCAGCTGTAAAGTGCTGCAAAGTGCCAGACTGAGTCATGTCATTAACTACTGTTTTTGAAAGAACAGCTTGCTATTTAATTCTATAAAGTCATTCAACCTCCTGGTAGCGCATGTGAGGAAACATAAGCCAACCCAAAGCTTCCCCAGTCACTGTTTCTGAGAGCAGACTGACAGCAACAGAACAAAAACAGAGAAGGGGAAAAGTGCACATGGTTTATATCTGATCTCTTAGCCTTTGTAATAAGGAAATGTAATCTGCACATACAACAAATTATGCGGTAGTCAAAATGCTTGTGTAGGTATCTGCCTCAGCTTCAAGCAGGGTTTTAGCTGTAATCTACAAGTTCATAAGACCTACGCAAGCCAGTTGTGCCACAATCAGTATAATGGAGCTTCTGCTGTTATGAAAACATAACTTTGGATAAAACAGCTATACCAGTAGCCATGATTGTTTATTGTCTTGCTTATACTACACGACCAAAGTGCCAGCAGAGAGCAAGGAGAGCCGAAAGGATTTTAAGGAAGCAAAAATTTTAAATGTCTTTGATTCTTAGCAGCCTATACTTACCACTTAACATGCTGAGATATCAAGTAGATGCAAGAGTTGTGACTGATGTAAGAAACAGGAGATTAAATACAGGCATTTACTCTTCTTAAATCAACCAGTCAAGATCTCTAATGCTACACAAACTAGTTTATGTGTGAAAAAGTACTACAGACCTCATCATTCATTATAATAACCATACAGTCCAAACAGTTATTTTCTTTTGAAAAACAGCTTTATAATAAGTAAGCAGTACATTTCAACCTCGTAGCAACATGCCTCAAAGCATCTTCTTTCATTAATATGGTTTGTCATTTTACAAAAACGTATACTAAGGCTATTTGTATTCTACACAAAGCTAGAATGTAGGACTTGAAACAGAACACTCAACATTTAAGGTAAAATATGTACATTTCAATTCCGAATGAGGCACTAAATCAGCCAAAACTTGCTTCTGACAGACTAGTGATGAATTATAGGATTTTCAGTAATCCTCCAATAAACAAAGTGAACACTGTTCTTCATGCAGAAACTGCTGGTTAAATCACACACGACATAGATCTGGTATTCTTGCTGGAAAATATTACATTACCTTGATTGTCAGGCAACCTTCTAGAAACACTCAATTTTCCAGCTTGCCTCTATGTAAGCACACAGTTTAAAAGAAAAATTATGTGATAGAAGTCATAAACATACAAAAATCCTACCTAGCAATGTAGATCTTGAAAGAGTTTTCTATGCTCCGGATCAAGGGAGAAAAATACTTTCAAAATATACTGTGAAGGAAGGAAGAAGGATTACATGAAGCTGGAATTATTTTACAAAAGAAAATGAAGCCTGTCATCCCTCTCCAACAGGCTGTAAAGATGCCTAACATTAAAGTTGGTTTGTCACCTGTAAGAGGTAGAGTTCTTCATGGTATTTGGAGCAAGACCTGCCTTGTGATGGTAAGCTCCCTATATGTTTGGCAGGGAAACAGTACCACCTGCACTATATGGCAAAATTCTTATTTGTGTACAAGGCCGAGATCACATACTCCTTGATGAAACATGTCTGTTTCAAACAAGCTTGTGGGGCAAATATGCTGTGTATGTACCACTCTGTGCTTTAAAGTGAAAGTTTGCCACGGCAGAAATCATTCATGGAATAATTTCAACTAAAACATCTATTCTAACTCTTGGACAAAACAATTAACTTGTATAAATGGCAGATTAACAGAATGAAATTACATCACCCCCCCTCTGTCTGCTTTTGAAGTGACGAGCAAAACTATGTTTAGTGAAGTGGGAAAGCATATCAACCCTTTCTATCAAATTTCCTTTCTTCAGAGAGACAGCTTCTCAGATCTCCATAGGGAACTGGGAAGGGTGGATAAAAATGAAAGAATTTTTTAAATAGTTGGCTTTCAGATCTGGCTTTATTTAAAGACATTTTTCTTTGCAAATTCCCCATTTATATTTAAATATGAAATTGTTAAATCCTATCCAAATTAGTAATCTAGTAAGCACAACTAATTGACACTACAAAATTATTCAGTAGTATTTAAAGTGTTTCAGAAAAATCAAAATCTCTAAATAAGTAGAAGCCAAAGACAAAGCAAGTGGAGGTAGAATAAACTGAAATGTTAAACCAGCTTTTGACAAAAACAGACTATTCCGCAGGTGCATAGTGAATATTTGCTTCATTCCAAATTTCAACTACTTCATTCAAAGCTGAAAAACCAACTGGGATTTTAAAAGCCAGGAAACCTTATTTTTCTCTTACAATCCATGAATAAAAATGAGGTGAGAGGCTTAGATCCAGTTTTAAAATCTTGAAGCCCATGGTAACGAGAAACAATCAGTTCAATTCATTACTATAGATAAAATTGTATTTAGTAAGTCAATATGTTTTAAATTAAAAACATATTTTTGGAAAGTTATTTTCTCTTCCATATGCATGTTAGCGAGATTTTATTTTACTTTTTTTTTCCAAGGCTTGTTTTATGCACAAACAGCACAACCATGGGTAACAAATGCTTGCACTAACATTATTTAAATTTTGTAAAAATGAGAAAACATAATAAATTTATATTAAACTACACTACAGCAAAAAGTGCATTGCCCCGTTAGAAAAAAGGGATACCAGTAACATACTTATGAACCTTTAAACTGTTTTAATTATCAAAGACAACCAACCTCTCCCTAACAAAACAAAACAAAAAAAAAAGATTGAAAGCAATAGTTTTCCTATTTTCCAATTTAAATTACAGACAGAAGCACTTAAGTTACTTCAAATTTTTCTACTCTGCTCTTCTTTGCCTAGAACCTGGAGGAAAATGGAGATCAGTTACAGCCCTTGGAAACAATTTAGCCCCCCTGCTAAACGCATTTCAGGTTTATTTCATAGCAGCAGGAAAGAGTCCTGATGCAGATCTGAGATTACTTCTGTTGAGAAAGAGAACAAAATTTCATTTTTTTCTTTTGATGAAATCAAAGTGCTGAAAATAAAAGCTCTAAATATATGATGGCATGGAGCTGACAGTGGGGTTTGCTGGTTGGCACCACCCCTCCCCATTATCTGAACTTTAAAAAAAATTAAAAAGAGGTCATTTCTGTTTTAAGACAAATTTCCCCCCCTTTCTCTTGGCATAGGAGCAGCATTCTCCTCTCGCCTTTAAACAGCAAGGCATGGTCTCTGTGGGGGAGGACAGAGGGAAACTCCCCCAAACTTAAAATACATCAGTAAAAAGGACAAGGGAGGCACTAGCCTACCCCATCTGAGGCCACAGAATGCCATTGCTTTAAAGTCTCAGGGTGGGAGCATAATAACCGCTTTGATATATAACAACACCTCCATAATTACTGAGATTGTACAGTGAAAAGACTTCATGAAGTTGCTTTCAATTAAGTCATTTGATGTTATAAATTTATCTTCAGTTTCCTGTCAGAGAGAATTGAGCAGGGAGTTGAAAGGGCCCGTTTAGACTACAAGGAGGTGTTTTCTGCAGTAGTCAAGTTGCACAGATGAAGTCAGACCACTTCAAACCCCTAGTACGGGCTAGGTGCCTAGTACAGCTGGCACTCGGATTCAAAGATTTTGATGTTAAACAATGTTAATAAACACGTTGAGGACAATTTCGTGCAAAATAAAGACATAAACTAATGTTAACTTTTGTTTGTTTCTTTGTTTTTTGCCATTTGAACACCTAGCAAACTGCTACAGTTGCGTTTACCAACAGAAGCAGAACTAGCTTAGCCAGCTTCGTAATTAACTAAAAACTCATACCACTGGCTCAGTCAATTTGATGCAACCCTGATCCCAGTATGAAGGTCTGTATTTTAACCAGGCAGTTCCATCACTTAAACAAAATATAAATTGTTTAAGAATGGAAATGGCAGGTTGTGATACAACTTAGGCATTCTGGAGCAAAACCACAGTACTAAGGTACTATTTTTTTCCCATTAGTTTGCCAATTTAATCAAGCTTTTGTTCCCCAAGACTGATTTCCTTGCTAATATTGCTTGGTATTAAATTTGAACATATTTTTCTGTTGTAGTGTACTGGCATATATTTAACAAGAGGTTTTCCTCACACGTGATCTTGGCACTGCAAATAGCATGTGATATTATATAGTTTATTTAAAGTCTCACCAGTTCCACTGAACTTCTTCAATATCTTTTTAAAATAAAGTTATTGCTATTCAAATGAAGAAAATCTATTCAGACAGCTACGTGGTAATGCAGAAAAATAAACACTAAGTTTTTTATTGCAGATGTACCATATAGATATATTGTTGAGCCATACATATAGATATATATCATATATAATTGCTTATGACAATCATATATGCATAAGTTTTAACAGCTTTTTTATTTATCAGAGAAAAGCAAACAACCTATCTTATCAAACTTAATTTGCTCACAAACCAGAATGCGTTACCTGAAAGGTATGAAGCTGATCCAGTTTAGCTATGCTGATATAACTCTTAAGTTGCCTGAGCTCTGATACCAGTTTAGGCAGTAAAAATACTACAAAATGGATAAAACTCTACTGTTATAAAGGTGTTTGTATCTGTGACTCCTCAGGTATGGGTGGCTCCATGGACATTCTGGTTGTCAGTGGGCAGAACCCCTGTTCTCCAGCTACTTGCTCACAGGGTCAACAAAAGAGGAAACTGAGGACGTAGGAGACTGTATTGAAGATGAATGCAGTATGACAGCAGTAAAAATTCATTCTTTTGAGAAGCATTTCAGCTTTCCAAGCCGTATCCTCCCAGCACCACCATGAGGCCCAAGCACACACTCAAAGCAGCTCTGACTGCTCCCATCATCAGGATTTTGCAGACACTGCACGACATCAGTCATTAACCTCTGCTGTGGAAGGAGATGAGTCAGCGGTAGAACTTGCACTTGGGGCATAGGATGAAGGAATGGAAGAACATAGCAAAGACCTGAGTGATGCTCTCTATGGACTCTGCCTGCTCACCTGCTCCCCCTGAGCTTGCTTTCCACTCAGAACCATCTTTCCCTTCATCTTCCTCTACAGAAACCTGATGGTCTGTGCATTGGCCCTCCACAGACTCAAGGCTGAGCAGATGGAACATTTAAATCAGAAAACTCTGGCTTACTAGAGCTCATACTGCAAGAACTTCAGGTAATGTAAGAGCCTCACTCTCCCATTCCCCTTCAGTACCATGCAAGGTGGCTACCTGCACCCCAGGGTTTCAGAGGTTGGCAGGAATGTGTTAGAGTGAATTGGAAACCTAGTCAGCTTGCTGAAGAAGTAGGTTGTCCCATCTTTCCTGGGAACACCTCACTGGTCACTGCACTGAGGAGTCAGTGGTAGGTGAATTGACATCTGACCTAGAACCGTATGATTGAACACGGCTACAACTGGTTGGAGTACGGGCATGTGCAAGTGAACAAACAACAGAAGTTTTCTTTCCTGGTACCCAGAGAGATATATTTTTTCTCCAGTATCCAGCAGAGAACAATAGAAATGGTTTTCAGTTAGACCATAAAAAGGAGACAAGGAGCAGAAGTACCTGGGAACATGAATCCTGCAACATCTGAAAGCAGATGAGAAGGGCAAAGTCACCTCCACCTGGGTACAAATGAAATGAGCCCTACACACTCAGTTCAGAAATACAGCTAAATGTTTGCTAAACACAGACCAGAAGTAATAGCAATATTGGCTTGATCCCAGAACCTACGTAGCTCAGATACAGCAGTTAAAACCAACTTACGGTTGTTACGTGGCCTGCATTCAAGGCAATAAGCATTCTTCCAGATGTCCACAACTGACGTCACATTGGTCTAACAGTCAGTGAACCATCACACTTCAATTTTCAATCTTTTCCCAAGCATGTAAGTACTAAGCATATAAACCCTGCAGCATTGTAATTATGCAGTAGCAACAATATAACTGTACCTGACCAAACAGGGACAGTTCTGGGTAGAAAAGGAATGGCAAAGAAACATCAGTAAGTAATAAAATAGTAAATACAGGACTCAGCAACTTAAGTGCAACACACCTTCAAGCAGAACACACAATAGCAATCCAGAAGACCTCACTAGAACGGATTTTAAATACCCTCAATTCAACATATTTAATATGTATTTCAGAGTATCTGGTTAAGCAGATATATCTTCTCTTTCTTTCTATAAAAAAGAATAATCTTAAGAGACCAAAATGAAAACTTGACCCTTGGTAAATACTGCAAAAGCTAAAGGCTGGATTTTCAAAAGAAGTCAGCACCCCTAAACATTCTTTTCACAGCTGCTGATCATTGGGTATATGGAAATCTTACCATAAGGCCTTTATTTCCAATTGTAAAATTATATGTCTCTGTGTGTGTGTGTGTGTGTGTATGTGTAATGCAACAATTACAAAAGCAAAGCAAAAACTTTAGGGAATTGGTTCAATCGAACTCTTACAAGAGACTATTTACTAAGGGTACAATTTAAGTTCATAGTGCCTACATGTAACAAACATATTGTGAAATAATTAATTTTCTAAAACTAATACAAATTTTATACCGCCTATATCTGAGATCCACTGGAGAGAAGTAGGTTAGATAGTCGAGGTTAAGAACTCATGCACTGCCTCTGCTTCTTGTATTCATAGATAAGGGCTGGAGGATCTAATGATGCTGTGTAACATGGATTTATTGGCTCAGACTGATGCTAGACCAAGTTTCTTAGAGGTTTTATAGTCAGTAGTGCCACTGGTCTCTCTCTCATTTATACTTTTGATTTATGCTTCTGTAATTTGAACAAAGCTTTGTCCAAATTATTGAACACTCTCTCTTTAGCATAGATAGCTGGTAGTTACAACCTTTGTAACCTTTAACACTTACCACCTCAAGAAATCTCCATCAACAGAGTCTTGGTGGTTAAAATGTGTTTTCACTGATATTCAACACTTTTAGAAGATTTATGAGACATCTTTTGAAAAGATCTCACAGTTTAATAGATACATATATTCTAAAAAGTATCAACCTAGCTAAACAAGAACATAATTATTAAATGTTTATTTTGTTATATTTTTAATGAGAGTTTTCAGCACATTCTTGCTCATCTGTTTTCTAAAGACCTACCAAAACATTATGAATCTTGCGCTACACTACCTCTGTGAGCTGAAGGCAAACAAATCAGCTAACTCTCATGCTCCTAAGTAAACATTTCCAGAGAACCCCTCTCAAACTTACATTAGAAATGTTCTTCAGAAGCCAAAGGCAGGTCCCTAGAGTCACATGAGGAAAGACAGACTTGTCATGCCATTAATCCAGCTCTTTCTCCTTACCTCATTAGTTATGTCTCAGAAAGAGTAATTTAATTAAATTTGCAGTGCCCATCAACAATAGTTATAGACTTGGGTGGAAAAGGGACCTTGAGTTAAAGAAAAATTAATGAAAAGCACGTATCTTCATATTGAGGACTTTCAGTTCTGTTCCATGACCCTGATAGCAGAATTACCTGAAACAAACAAAACCTAGGGCACTACCAAGCAAGTAGGTGAGGACCTTAGTTGAAACAAGTGAATAAAGAGACCGTGCTTTAAGAAAAGCCTTCTGGGAAAGAGGATTTTTTAGCTCAGTTGGTGACCCAGGCATCCCAGAGACACCTACTGTTCCCTTGCATTCAGATGGGGATATTTGATAAGAGGAGCTCAGTTCCTGCAGTGGAGAGAAGAGCAGCATTCAGCTGCCAGCATTTGTAGGGACCAAAAAGAAATCCTTCTGGATGAACCAGGTGAGGCCACGGCCAGCTCAGGCTTACCTCCTTCTTAGCAGCAGCAGGAGACATAGTATGGACTCCTGGCAAAATGTAGCCAGGTCCCAGGCATCAGGAATAAGAGATACCAGAGCCAGCTCTTGGACAAAGAACCATGGTTAAAGACCATCGTGTAACTGGAAATACTTGTGCAAGGGCTGGGAAGTCACTGGGCTTAGGAAACTGAGGTAGAGACTGCAGATCCAGATCGCCCCTCTTGTTTGTGAATCCCCAGCTGGTAGGTTACAGGGATGCCTCATGCTTATCCACTGGATATGCTATACTCTTAAAATATGCCTACATACAAAGTTGCAGCTTCATTTTTCAGGCCCCTGTCAAGTGTCACTGCCCTTACACAATTACTGAAATCCAGAACATGTTTGTAATGCAGGCACGAGGCACCTCTTCACAAAATGCCGCTTGGAGATGCAGAAAAGTTCTTTTAGAGCTTTACACCCAAAATAAAGACAGTAAAGGGAGAAGATAGCTATCTAATGCATCTATTTCTCACCAGATTTAAGGTCTGTTCTGTTTTCCCTCAAGCGGTCAAAAACTGCGTAATGTATGCTTTTCTTCTCTCATTTCTCTTGTTTCCCATATTAAATAAAAATAAAAAATGAATAAAGGTGGTGAGAGAATGGCAGAAAAAGGTAAAAGTAGTAAAAGGTACCCAAAACACAGTAGTCCCCCAGCAAACAACCATCTCACAATAAACCTGGACATCTACCAGCTGAAGGGTTAACAAATTTGTTTCTAGCCTTACTTTTCTTAAACAGATGTTCCACACAACATTAAATAGGGGCTAGAAAGAGGGGGGAGGCAGAGAATGAACTTTGGTGCAATATGGAATTTTTAAAGGCATTTCCTTCTCCCTAAGAGCCAAAAGCTGTGATCACTTAAGTCTTTGCTTTTTTAAATACATATTCATTTTGTAGCTTTTGCCAAACTAAACGAATCCAGTCTTTGAAAACCTTTTTTTTTTAAAATCATAATTTTCCCAGTCATACTTGAAGTCTGACTTTTTTCCAAGAATGTCAACAAAAATGCATATGAATTTCTCCCTTTACAATGAATTCTCAACTGTTCAGATGTGTGCGACAACAGTAAGTTAGTGTTACAGTGTTACAGATCTTAAACTTTCAGATGTAAATAAATTCATTTTACTCAATAATTAGGAAAACAAGCACTCATTTCTTCTGGAATTATGTTTCTGTATTCTTTATTGTGGGTGGTTTTTTTTTGGTTGGGTTGTTTTTTGATTTTTGGTTTGTTTTATTTTAATTTGCCAAAGATAATATGAAGTAATGATAATACAGTTGTTGACCCTGAAATTCAAATACTGCTTAGCAGTATAGAATAATATTATCAAATTTTATAAAATACTTTCTAAAACTGCATTTGGGAATGTTTTTTCTTAATGAATAACTTAAAGTCTAACATGTTTCCAAAGAAGGCTCCAGTTTTCTGACTACGCAGATGTTTGATATACCTTACTCTTCCTCTGTGTGAAGTCCTGAATGGAAACATAAATGATTCAGGAACATGGACTCCCAAATAAAATATTTCTTTCACTCCTGAATATTCTAAAAATATTCTAAAAAATCAGAGTGTGTTAAAAGTGTTTTTAAAAAACCAAATATATTAAAAATGTTAAAAAATTAGAATGTTGTTACTTCCCAAATGACAGTTTAGCTCAGAAGGCCTTGCTATAAGACAGGGAGAAATTTCTCATCCATTGCAATAGAGTTATGCATCTGCTGAACTATATGAACTACAAAAGTTAGAGGGAAAAAGAAAAATCAATTTCACAAAAATTGTGAAAGCTGTTTTTGTTTCTAAAGGTCCAGACTAATCTATTTCTGATTTTTCTGTATCTGATAGCACTTTTCCTGCTCTGCTTTCTCATCTTCAACTTCATGCCTCTTACATTTAAGAAAAACAATCTCGAAAAACATTAGCCAGTTCTAACAGGCATTAAGGAAGGCAAGTGGGAAAAGAGAATAACAGAAGAATACTGATAAATTATGGATGATGTGATAAAAAATTCTTGCTGGGTAGGGCCCCACGTTTATGTGTGTGTTGACAGTGTTCACTGTAGAAACGACCTTTAGTAAACCATCAACAGTAGTCAACTGGACTGCAATGTGGAAAAAACCAGCTAAATCAGTTAAACAGTCTGAAGAAAAAGACAACCTTAGATGTTCAAAACAGCCAAAACTAAAGTAGCATTAGATGATTCCCATTCAGTACCGGTGAGGATCCTCACGTAGGTGAGGATTCCTGATACAGATGCCACTGATGCAGAGAGGAGGAAACCAGCGCATCACTTTGTGGTTCTAACATAGGAATGGTATCCATCCTGGAGGACAAATTTCTCTTTTCCAATGTGGAATGCAATGCCCAATCTTTTCCATATATTTTTTTTGTTCACTTCAATTCCAAAACATTAATGGAATGAAAATTATTGTGTATTATTTTCTTTTATTCATTTGCCTAGAAATTATGCTTTCATCTGCTTTAACCAATGTTTGTTTTGTTTTGAGAAATTCAATTGTGTCCCAAGCTTCTGTTCCAACAAATGCAGTATTTTGTCTCATTTACAAGTTCAAATAGTAAAGATCATTTATTTCTCTTTCTCTGCTATACGCCTGTATAGTCACCGTATATCCTATAGCAAAAGTCAAAATAAATAGAAAGAAAATTTATCAAATTCTCAGTAAATTGAGAGTAAATCCTGTCTTTTGAAGGCTACATATTCCAGCACACCAATAAAAGCTCTGAAGGTCTGTTAAGCTACAACTTCCAGCATTCTTTTAATGCAAACGTTTGTCAGAAACAAAGGCATTGAAGTCAGTGAGGAACTTCCCGGTAATAAATAGTAAATAATTATAATAATGAATACCATTAATATCATTAACAACAACAATAATAAAATAAATTAAAATAACCACTACCGACTTGGCAATATATGGGACACTAGAGTTCCTTATACTATAGTGCTATTTCAAACACTACAAGAAAAATAAGTACAACACACAGATTAGGCATATAGTGAATAAATTAAGTTCTCATTCTCAGATATTTATATGCATTAAAAAGATGTACTTTCCAGAGCTATTGAAATGTAAGGAGTAATTCAGAGCATACCCTGCAAACAGATGCCATTTGACTATAGTAGAAGTACCAAGCCTGAAGTCGTGACAGAACTCGACCCATACACACAACAGGGAAACTTTAACATCCAGGTCTTAGGAAAGCTGGCAGTACAAAGCCAGAACTTCTGGGAGCAATCATAAGAGTTACAGAGACAGTTGTGTTGTCTTCTTTTCAAGCTCTTGCATGCCATTTTTCTGTCAGTACCTCAGACCTCCAGGAAACGTGGCCTCCACTGCATCATGTGCATCACACACGTGATGAAAAATAACAGCAAGAAAAGAAGGAAAAGCAAAATGCATGCTGATTCATAGACCACTCATATTTCTGACTGAAAGCATACACACACATCTTCAGCAAAACAGGAGACATCCTGCTTGCCTTTTAACTGTAAGGAAATTCAGTAGTAGCCCAAATAGTACAGATTTTTCAGCAGGGGTAAAATAAAATGGCCCTCACTAAAACAACAGCTTGAATCTCTCTCTCAAAACCCTTCTTGCTGTTAAGCATGTGAAAGTAACTTTGTACTTTCTGGTGATGACAGAGGTAGCTGAACAAATGCCAAATACCATTAAGAGTTGTTTCAAAATCTCCAACCCTCCTGAGATTTCAGAAGTAGTTCAGTAGACACCAAACGACTTCATGAAGCTGAAGTGCTGCTCATAACAGCCCCCCAAATTCTGAGCACTTGGTTAAAAAAAACTCATTGGTAATAACCTGTGATATTTTCCCAAAAATGAATGAAAATAGTCCTCAGAACATATTGAACATGACTAAGAATGGAAGTTGCATTCACTTTTCAACAGTGATGTTGCAAATGAATCGTAATTATACATCTTTATTGTACTTTCCGCTTTACATTAAAAAAAACAACAACAAAAAAAACCCCAGTCCTTGCACAGTGAATAAGCTATTATTTACATGAAAATAACTAGAAACTTGACAGTCTTTTTTTATTCTTTGTCTTCTTTGAATGTTCTGTTTATACTAAATATGACCCTTCTGGAGGAAAATTGTTCAGAGGGGAAGAGAAAACGAACTGTGTGTTCAATGCTTTAAGGCTAACAGGGCCCTGCTGTGCAGAGGCCAACATTTGTATTACAACCATTACATATTCTTGCTAAGCATCAAGTAACACTGGAAAGATAACAGAAATACAGAAGATTTTCAAATTCTCCTCAAGTTTCCAAATGCAGACAGTGCACTGATAGGTGATAGAAATTAAAAGTAAACTGTCCTTTTTAATTCTTAGCAAGGTAACTGTTTTTTCAAAATCTGTTCCCCTTAGCATAAGCTATTCTCATTGAAATATTTTGGGGTGCTCACTGCCTGCAGAGCAGCTGTACTTTGTCACCGTTTGATGAAGCAGACCTGCTTTGACAGGGAACAGGGTTACTAAGGGCTGTCATTCATATATGCTGAACCAGAGCAAGAGATCAGTCACTTTCTGAGCCCATGCCTGCTCTTTATAAATATTCCCATGTGTTTGCAATTAGTTAGTGTGCTAACTATTCTGGCAGCAAAGGCTATTGAAGGCTGTTTTCCAGACGTGGGKTTTTTTTTTCCCTCTGCACAACTACGACTCAATCTTAGCATGTTTAGTAACAACACAGCCAAACAGTAGGTTCCCATACATATATATCAAAAAACACCTTAAATGGAAGAGTTTATCTGCCTTCCTTTGCAAAAATTGGATGTGCTTTAGATCTAGAGGGCCACAGAATGCTATTGTGTATCTTTTAGCAACCTATGACAAGCAACAGAAGCCTTGCAGAGGAGAGTAGATTTCTGAAATCTGCTTTTAGCTGCTGTAGTGTTTAGAGTGCACTGAATATGGGGAAGGATTTGACCCCTGCTAATCTGAAATTTCATTGTGCTAATTGTTTAATTAAGAAATTAAGTTAGTTAAGTATTCCTCTCCAAGGTCTGTAAGTATTTGCCCAATTAATGCACTATCAATCAGTTGCATCTCAAGAAATACATTCATTTGTGCATGATAGAGGTGCAACCTACATCTTGCTGGAGTAAATCATCACGGCCTTCAGGAACATGTGGCATGACATATCACACATATATCAAAATATCATATTTCTGTTTGTTCTTTTACATCAGGTGGTAACTTATCATCAACCTAACTGCCTATATCTCATAATTACAAGTAGCTGGTTTTATGAACAATAGTGGAGTACATCATAGCGAATATCATCAACCAGATACAACATTAAGGACTATTCATAATATACCATTACAACACTAGAGAATATGCTGGATTCAGGACTAGCACTGAATAAAGAAATATAACATGATTAAGTAACCTTGTAAACAATGCTTGCATTTCAGTAGGCTGTCTCTATTGCTCAGTGAAATTAAAATTGTAGTGCTCACTTTAAAATCCTTAGATAGAAGTAAAAATAAACAAAGTGCAGAGTAAAGTGCTAGAGTCTAAGAGAAAGGTCTTATGGGATTACTAATTTACTAACCAAACCACCCTTTATAGTTTATGTGGCTCATGAACTTAGTAAAGTAAGCATTGAAATTGTAGCATAAAATGTGGGTTCTGCAATCTAATCTGGCCACGTGACCCTGATATCCTCATAGTACTGTCCTGCGATGACCAAGAGTATCTGAACTTTTACTGCTAACATAAGCCACTCTTTCTTGTCCAAGTCATCCTATTGTTACAGGCTGCCTCTTCACTGCATTACAGAGAAAGGCAATTGAGTCAATATTAAACATCAGATGCAGAGTTAACAATAGCAGCAGTTAACTCATGTGATTTTCTTTGTTACAAGAACAATTTAAATACACAATAAAACCTGCCATTTACATTTGTTATGGAAACTGGAGGGAATTTAAAATACATCAGACTAGAAAAACCTGTGCTTGCAGAGCTATCAAAGTCAGGACAAGTCCAACACATTTCACCTTTCAACTTCCTACATACAAGCTAGACCTGCAGCACGTAATCATAAAGAGGGTAAAATGGATTGTTCTTGTACAGCACTATTGATACATATGCATTTTAAAGAAGAAGATCAGGAGAGAATACAGTCAAAAGAGTTGAGTCTGCAAAGGGCTTTCACATCAACTTACAATCAGTAGGATTATTCACGTGACTAAATGCAACTCATGTTATGAATTAAGCTTTAAATTAAGAAAATGTCAGGATTAGCTAACACACAAGAAGTATGAGAAAAAATCTGGATGAAAGTGAGGAATCTAAAATTATGCATTCTCAAGGAAGGCAGCATACCATGTTGGTACTTAAAAAAGTCTGTTTAAAGGGAAAATTATTAGATGATTCTCAAATTCCATAGCTACACATAAACCATAACCAATTACATTCAAACCATATCTCCATATTATATATTTAATACAGATGGGTTAAAAAGCAAGCCTAACATCTAGTCCTCTTCAGTGCCTGGAAGGAAATATGAGTTTGATCCAAAAACCAAATGCAATTTAATTTTTCCAGTACTGAGTCAAATACAGACATAACCTTACAAGGTAATTTGATTTCATGATACTTTTACCATTTGGGAATGAAACGGTTTGATAGCAGCTTCCAGGAATTCAGCATAATTAAAGCCAGGCACAATCAGAACCAGGATTTGTGCATGAGCCCAAATTATAGGTAAAATTTCATTCAGATTTGCCTTTCAAGTTCATGTCCAATATTTGTACTATTAAGTACACAAGAGGAACAGACCTGAGTAGAAACATAAGGACATTAAATTAAATTGCACTTTTTAACAGTATTTACTGTTGCAAATGGAAAACAAAATAAATGCTTTGATTACGTAATGGAGGAAAACAAGAGAACCAAAAGGAGATCCTCATGCACAGTGCTTGAAAAGACCAGTCAAAGTCTATCAGTTATTTACAGTCCTAGAGTGCCAAGACTGACAAGTATCTATACAGAGGGGTGAAAATCTGTATTGCTGGTTCAGTACAGGATTATACTTTCCTATGTCCACCCTATCATGAACAACAGAAAGGTTACAAATCATTTCACCATTGTCCAGAAAACTAGTTGAAAATTCCTGGCTAAAATTTTTCCGATCACCAGCATCTCTGTTTACACAAGGAGGTTCCCTTCATAAACAGATAGTGTAGCTTAACATCATTACACACTGACCCCCGATGTCAGTTGCTTTCCAGAGTTTACAAGCCTCAAGCCTCACTGGAATCCAGCACAGTATCTCATTCACAGTTGACTGTAGTGAAGGAATGCTTGCAAAATGAAGGAACAAACAAGCAGATAAAAAGTAGTAGGCATGGCCAATAATACGATTGCACAGCATACTCTGCATTTATTTTGAATTTCCCATCCAAAATTCAGTTGTGGCCTTCAACAGCATTTGCCACCTACAATTCACAGTTGCTAAGAGATGTAAATATGTAACAGATCAGTCATTCATCTCTCTGCCAATGGAGAATTAATGCATACACTATGTTTTCTAGTATTTATCCAGCTCAGTTTTATGATTTCCAAGAAATGAAACCTCCCTTGAGAAACTATTCCTGACAGTGACAGAAACCTTATGATGGTACAATGCATTACATTGACAGTAAAAAAAAAAAAAAAAAAACCAAACAAACAACAACAACAAAAAGCTTGCTTAAGTTTACTGTTGTTCTTCATTATTTTACCATACCCCTTACTCTGAGTGATGCTTACACCATGAAAGCATTTCTGTGCTTGTGCCTTCCTATGCCACCATCACTTCCTCAAAATGCTCACATCTAGCCAATCCTCTTCATGCATTTGTACACATATACACAGGGCCTGATTATTTTTCTTGCTTTTCTCCAAGCTCCTTTCAATTCATTAATATGTCTCTATTAATGGCAAATTCACATCCGCAACAACCTAGCAAAATATTTTCCCACCTCACAGAAAAGGTTATTTTACACAAAACTATGCAGTCTGCTTGCCAGCCCAGCCCTTCTCAAGCACGTTCAGAGACCTTTCCTTTAGAAGCCACACCTTCTTAAACAGCCTTTACCTCCCCTGTCCTGATCCCTTTTTCCCAGTATATCTGTGCCACAGCCATGCTGTGATTTGGATCACGCAACTAACCAGGCTAAAAATAACCCAGCAAAAGAGAAAAAGAAAAGGTTGTTTTTAAGGCAAATCAGTTTTCTAATCCAGTTCACTACACGGGTGCACACCCAGTTGTACCAGTTTATTGATAGGATCTCTGGAGATTGGAATATGCAGCAGAAAGCAATGGCTGCAGTGCAGAATAGCACTGCCAGAAAAGGATATGGCAATGAAACTATATGGTCTTCCCATGAAGAACATCTTGCCAGAGAGTGCCTGGAACTGCACTTCATCACCCGCCCAGAGAGCCCTGTGCTGTGATGAAGTGCAAAGAAACACTCATTGGTGTAAGTGAGATACCGGCAAAATCAGGTGAGAGGGTCTATTTTTATTCTGTATTCCAAATAAAGCAATGTATATCTTTAAAAGTAGAACAAGGCAGTACATTTTCGCCACCGGTGAAGTTAGCTTCTACCCTTGCTCTCCACAGAACATTTTTCTGTCACTTCAACTATGCTCACGCAAGTAGGATCACTCATACGATGGTTCAGAAACGTCCCAGCATTTAGAAAAGAGGTTCTTCACTTAAGATCTCTTATTTTAATAACTATGATCTCCAAATAAAACAAAAACCTTGAGAAAAAAAATATTTCCCATGGATTCATTAAAATAGGTATATATTTATGTTAATTGGGATCCAGGTGTCTATGGATTGTGCTGGATACAGCAAACCTCTAACAGAGGTTACCTTTCCCAGTGACAAAACACCAAAACTATAGTAAATCACACTGTTTCTATTAACTTTTTGTTAATAAAACAGAACCTGGGCTGAGAAAGGCCTGAGAACCTACAGCTCTTCACTTTTCTCTCATCACTGTAGGGTTAAAAATGTAAGCTGAAGAAACACAAAATGCAAATTTACTGTCAGAATATTGTCACTTACATATGTTCTCCTTTGGGACATGACCGGTTGTCATTATCCACTCTATCTGATGCCCTCCTCCGATGGGAAGGCAGCTACTCCGTTCACACTGTCCACCCCAGCCTCTCGTCCCTTCTCTCTTCCCTTTCACAGCTCTCTAGCCACTATATTCTCCCTTTATGTCACCCTTTTTTGGTATCTTTCTGCTTTGCTATCACTCTTTGCAATACATTGTTCTGGATTCTCATAGACCGTCGGCTATAATGCCCGAATGCAAATTCCTTCTCACCACCTGTGGCCCTTTCTCCACAGACTTGAAGGTCAATGCTCAGAGGCTACTTAACCATCCTAATTCACATGGTAATTGAACACAGACTGTCCTTCACAGTTCCTCTCCCCAGAAAACAGAACCAAAACATTAAGTAATATCTTTATGTAGAAAGCTGAATATTTTTTACTCCATAATATGCAAGTTAGCAATTTTATTGGTAAAAGAATTTTATTGGTGAGCATTCTTTCACTTAGACAGTGACAATTTCCTCCTTCCACTTCAGAACCTCGGAAGGTAGTGACTGACTTTTACTTTTGTTACCGTAAGTATTTATATTAATTCCATTGCTGCGACACCTGATTTCACTTTCTGCAGATGAGAACAGCACTAAACTTGCACTGTGATTCAGGGAACTTTATTACATACTCACATGAGAAGACCTAACTTCCTTAACAGGATCTTTGAAAATATATTCTACTCAGGAAAAGAATTTAAAGCAATTCCAGAGTAGGTGATTAAAAGTAAATTTGAATAAAAATTGATTTTAAATCTTGCAGTGGGATCAAAAGCCTTGTTTTGGTCAGACATCCAATCCAGTGATATCTAAAGCAGAGATACAATAAATGTTCAAAGATAATTAACAACACTACATGAACTGGTAGCCTGTAGAAAAAATAGATGATCAACTTGATGAAATACATATGAAAGATTAGTGAAAAATCCATGAACTAAAGAACTACATTTTGCACCAACTGAAACAACCTTCAGTTTTGATCCAAGCACAGCACATAGCAATAGCTTACCTTCCAGGTAATAAAAGCATGAAATATATCCTCACCCACCCAAAGATGAAAGAATATTATGGAAAGAGCTTTGTGATTATTCAGTACAAAGTAGACTATGCCGTAAAAATATGCCTGTGCTTGTTGCAAAACCTTTTCTGTATTATATGGAAGGCAAACACTATGAACCTAGTGCTGTGCAGATGAATCAATCATCCAGTAAAGACCTAGTATATCATACTGCTGACAATTTTGGGAAAAAAAGGCTGCAAAGGCTTCATTGCTGGCCCTGCAGAGGTAGCTTCACTACTTTCTTCTGTGGTTATTGTTCCATGTTTTGACAATGCTCTTAAGAAAACCTTAAAGATCTCATTGTATGTGGCTCCTTACCTGTGCATCACACTTCTGCCTCCTCTAGGATAATATTTGCCTTAACACAGTAAGTGAAAATTCACTTTACAATTTTGGCAGGGTTACCTACACTCCAGGCACCTTCCTTCCTTCCTCTAATGGACAGGGGGAAAGGAAAACAGCAATTCAAGAAATAGCAGACTGAGTCATCAAAGCAGTATCTCAAAAGACAAAACAAAGACTGTGACACAGAGCAACAAAACCCTTACTATGATCAGATTTATTTTGGCAATTGTTACTTCTCCCCTTCCTTTTCTGAATGGGAGGAATGACAAAGAGGCCTTGCAATTACCCTTGCTAGTATAGGATAGACTTGGATAGGATAGGAAGGGAAGTTGCATTTCTTCTATTTGGATTTACCTCTGTGTTTGCAGAAAGCCAGCCATGAAAAGCTAGCTGCAAAGTAAAGATAAGCAGAACAAGAGGCTCAGCTCCACTTGAAAATCTGGGGAAACAGCCTTCTCCAAGTAAGCTGGCGTGACTGACAAGAGGATTCTTACGCTGAGCAATGGGGAAAAGGTTGAGACACATCTGTAATTTCTCTACCTAACACACAAGAGAAGGTAAATCAGGCAGAGAAGAATACAGCAATAGGTAAATAAAAATCAGTAAGCAGAGGATGGAAAGCAAGGGGAAAGTCCTAACATGAATGAGAAAAGCAAGTAGGTATGCAAAAGAAGTAATTGATAGGACTGTGTCTTATATAGCTAGGATTTAGAGTGTAAACAATCAGAAGCAACCAAAATGTGATCCAGGCATTTCTAGGCCAGGACTTCATTAATGGGCAAGGCTTCAGAACAGATTTTTAAGGAAAGAATAATTAATATGCAGATAAATTGCCAACAAAATGAATTATAACATAGGATCAATAATAATTCTATCAGTTTTACCCAATATCATTCTCTAATAACAGCACTGATTTTATAGACAATGTCTTCTAGCTTAGTTTAAGTAAAGCATTTGATATATGGAAATTTGTACAGTGTCAGATGAATGATGAGGTACTACAGAGCAAGCCAATGGTAACAAGTACTGACAAAATGAGTTTAAGACTGCCAGGAGATCTTTAGGGAGGTCCCACACAGACTGGTGCTTGGATCAGTCTTGCTTAATATTTTTACTGATATTGCTGGAACAAATATCAGAAGTTTGATGCTGAAATCACTTAATCACAATGCACAGTGATGGCACTGTAAAATGCCTAAGAAAAACGACCTTGAGGTCTGGATCAGAAAAATGAAATGAATCAATATCGAAATCATGAGAACATGGAGTTAGGGACTAACATAAAATTTCATAGTATACTGGGAGCTCATCATTTAATTGAGGTGAAGATCGGTCTGAATGCACTAGTAAAACACAGATGGGAAACAGGAAAATAAAATCGTTAAAACGTATCAGGTGAGACATTGCAACACTGCAGAACAACTAGCGCTGTTGTGTATCTTATATAGAACCTTGAATTAATATCACATAAAGAATGAAATATAAAATAGAATAGATGCAGGAAAAGGAATTGAGAGACGGTACTTGCAGAATACATGGAAACGGGATTTGCTCATTTCCCATAGCAACATAAAATCAAAGAGAATTAATGTCTGCTCTCCACAGAAAGTTCAAGGAAAGTAAGCCCAGGATGCAAAATAACTGCTTGCACAAAAATAAACAGATATAAACAAGCAGTGGATAAAGTTATGCTCAAACCTGAAGATTCCTACCTGTTAAAACAATCAAGTCCTGGAACAACCTTTCCAATGGGAGTAGCAGAGGCAAGAAAACATTAGGTGTTTTTCATACAGACTTTGATAAGTTTAAGAAAGGAGCTATATGGCACAGTGCCTTCAACAGCAGAAAACTGCTCAGTGATGCAGGAGGTTCCTTATAGTCCTAGGAAACCTGCTTTTTTCCCCTTGGGTTCAACAGCTCATAAAGAATTTGGACTTCCACTCTTTCCCTTGCAGCTGATCCCTGTTACAACTTATTGGCTGTGAAAAAGGAGTGCCTGAGACAGTACAGAATATGACCACCAAGAGCCACAGTGATTAACGCCAGAATGAGGAGGAAATAAGAAGCCAGCAATGTGCTTTGCACTTCATCCTGCAGATGTGGACTGACCCAAGCAGGATATACCCCAGATGGGTCTTGCCTGACAGAGAAGGTGACAGGCATGTCACCCCAGTCACAGGGTTCTGGTTTGACTAAGTTTCACATGAGACTCTGGAAAAAAATGCTGGTCCAAAAACAGAACCAAAGGGAAACAGCTGGGGACAGAGGGGAATGTGATTGCCCCTTTTAGCAGCAGCAACGTTACACAAGCTTAACTGCAACATCAAATCTAAACATGTACTGAATGTGGGCTAGTTCAGTGCCAGACCAGCTTGGATGGCTCTGCTTGGTGCTTATAGCACTGGAGCTCTGGGGAGTGTTATCTGGAGACATCCAAACACTGCTCTGAAAAGTCACAGCTCAGTCCAGGTGACTTTATTAGCTGATCCCAGCACTCCTGGTGCAGATCTAGCTGCAGTGAAGACACATCTGAATATGGAAATCCTTGGCTGGGTGTGATGACTTTCGGGCATGGGGGTGAAGAGGCTAAAGATGAACAGCTAGACCCAGTGAATTTCAAAAACCACTTTTTTTCTCAGCTAGGCCACAGCAACATAAAACCACTGCTGTAGAGCACATAGATCATAGCTTTTAGTGTTGTAATAAAAGCTGTGTACTGCCCCTTTTTCTTTCTAAAAGCGTGCATCTTACCTTTCAGATACATGCAACACGTAATTCTTAAGCCCATTTACCAAAGCAGCAGTGGGCTTCTGAAATGGGATTACTCTTCTTTTTTTCTACTTTTTAAACACATTGTTTTGACAAGAGGCAATTTCTGAATTGAAAATAAAGTGATTTCAAAATTAAATAAAACATTTCTCCCCAGTCCCATACTTCATAGAGGCACAAACCTTTAGATGCAGCACAAGGGTTTACCTAAAATTTCCATTTCTCTTTACTCCCACAAGGCCCAAGATAAACAGTACCCTAATAAAAGTTGATAGCATGGGCTCTGTTCAAGTGAAACCACTTTATAACTTGACCAAGTGTGTTCTCTGCCAGGAAATGATTGCTTTTCCAGCTCAACCCAAGAATGTTGTTCTGCCTTATGTCTGCTGGCAACAAATTCTCTGTTTATGGTTGGGCTAAAAAAGGAGGATTCAAAGGCTAAGTTTAGGCCTCAGATAATGGTGCTAGGATTAAGATTTGGTCCTAGATTTACCATACCGATCATAATGGTTTGTGAGGATGAACAGACAAACAAGGAAGGTACTATAACATATTACATAGTTTACTAAGCTTCTGTTTTTCTTCCCCTTATACTTATTCACTACATCTCCATTCAAATCAAAATCAGGTCTACAATAATGAAACCACAAGCAGGTATGATTTATTTAACTTCCTATAGCATGTTAAAACTATCACATACTCTCCTGTCAAAAGTCACTGTACCCTCAGAGATTTCTTGTAAGAAAAAATCCTTGTACCTTACTGCAGAAGATCCTCCCTGATCAATGCAATGCAAAACCAGCGCTGTAATTGCTAAACGTCTTGCAACGTACCACAGCGCTACCCTTTAATGAAGAGAAGGAAATTGGTTCCTCCAAAAAGAGAAAAACATTCAAGCTACTTAAGAGGTACTGCTGCAGGACACAATGCAGCTCTCTCGCTAGGGAGACTTGTGGTGGAACGTGCTGCCAACATTCCCGGTATCTCTAATACAGAGAGTGAAAACTAGAATTAAACTATGCCCTTATCCTGCACCCAAAAGCAAAGCACCTCAACATTAAGCTACATACTGTAAATGCATTCATGGGAATTTCCCAGGCTTGAGGAATTATGAAGAAAATTTAGTATAGATCAGAGTGTTAAAGATAAAGAGTTACACTTCGCTGCCTGAAACTTTCTGTAATCATCCAACAGCCTCAAATATAAAGTGAATTTTGCTACAGAGTCATACTCCATTTATTGCTCTATCCCTACACTGACTTCTTCACTTGAAGAAAAATTGTATTTTTTTTCAGAATAAAATCCTGTTGCAGGCAAAACTGTCTGGAGTTGAGGAATTTTACTTCAGTTAATTCATTGCCATGCAACACAAACATCTGATCACTGATTTGAGCATTGAGAGAAAGGACATGAACCATTAAGCAAACACTTACATAAAGAAATATCCTCTTCCTTCCCCAGTCTCAACTTCCCTAATTTTCACCACAGATTAAACTCAATCCATTCACATGGCTCTGGCAAAGCAACAGGCAATATAGGAGGTTAAAGGGGTGCACATAACACATTTTGTCTGCTACCCTGTGCTTAGGACGTCTGCTCTCATACACTTAATAGTTTGTTGCAGCTCCACATGATGGTTTCTACCCTTCTGTTCCTTGGTGCTCCTTGCCCCAGCTGCAGTCCCTCAGGGGTGTTCCTGGCCTGGTCTGGGTTGCCTGTAGGCTGGGGTCTTTTGGGGGTGTCCTGCTCCAGTGTGGTCCACCCATGGGCCCCCCAGGAGTGGTCCTGCACCACTGCTGCCCCCTCCTACTTACAGCTTATAACACATGCGTGTTCAACCTACTACCCCTGCCCCTGCAAAGCACATCTTTAACGCTAGGTTACAGGAGTTAACATCATAACAGTCTGGACATTTTCATTAGAGACCTTTTGAGGAAGAATTATTTCAGGAGGAAATGCCAGAACAGTTGCAAGAACACTGATGGATGAAAGAAATAGTCATCAGCAATACTGCTATGGAAAATCTAGATGGCTATGTCTAAACAAGAAGGGCAGAGGAGGGGGAAAACAGCTTAAATGAACTTCTACAAAGAAAAGCGAGATGTGAACATCTAAATTGAAATGTCCCTATTACTAAGCTATCAGAAAAACAATTTTATCACTGAGCCTTTTATATACAAAGCTCAGTTGTTAAAACAATTCCGTGGTTGCAAGGCTTACCTTCACAACCTGAGCAAAAAAGCCAAGCATAATGACAGACCTTTCAACGTTTTCCAATAGCTTCAGCGGGGAAAGCAGAACAGAGTGAGCTTTCCATCCCCACAGCTCTTCAGGTCACACTTTTGACTACTCACAGATGAAGCAGATGTGCAAGTCTATTCCTGGAAAGAAACACTTCCTACAATTTAATACAGCTGCAGAAAGGCATGTGAAACCATGCCTCATTAACAATTTATCCAGAACTGAGAACACTATTAGAAGTAGTCCAGAGTTGTATTAAATCAAAAAGAACTAGAATACCATTATGCCAAATCTGTATCAAGTTATAGAATTGACCTGGTTTATAACTGTGTTTACAATGACATAACACCAGAAAAAAAACTAGATTCTTGAAGTATTAACACAAAGAACATAAAAGACATTTGATAGATGAATGCCTAACACACAACTAAAATGAACACCAGCCTTCTTAAATTGATACTTGGAGGCTTTCATTTGGCTTAAACAGTTTACTTCCAAGTCCTTCTGCATTACTCAACTTGGTAATGCAGACTACCCCTGGGAAGCCACCCTCATATAGGCTAAGGAGAAGGACATTTTTTAAATCAAGCTCTTCTTGGACACACTTTGTCTCAGTTGTCACTAGAATTTTTTAATTGTTTGCAACATAAAGCTTTTTATTGCAAATGAAGAACAGGGAAAAATTAACTTTGGGTAAAAAGACTATTTCTAAATTGAATAAATATTACAGTGTTAACCTAAGGAACTCAGGATTTAATACCAGACAACAGACAGACTACACAAATATCTTCAGAGAAAGGAAGGTGTAGAGACCTAAAGGAAGCACAACTGTCAGAGGAATTAATAGATCAGCTGTGTTTTTCTAGAGGGCTTTACATACAGAATAACTGGGCAACATGAAATGAGACTCTCTCAAGCATAGGGACAAAAATGTAGCAAAAAGCATACTTAGGGGGGAAGAAAAACAGCAGAGTAGTAATATAATACTGGCATTTTAGAGACATGAAGATAAAGGCAGAAGAAATTATATCTATGGTGTATGAAGGGCTTTTAAGGTAAACAGACTATTTAATCTAATTTTTTTTAAAAAGCCACTTAATGGACTCCAGAAAAGGTGGAAACCATATAATCTTAAAATTCAACAACTTATAAAGAGAAAATGTAGCAATGTCCCTGGAATGTGATGCAGAGGAGGACCAGGAAAGATTTAAAACCAAAACCGAAAAGGGGGAAAAGAAAGGGGAAGAGAAAGAGAACTGTGAAGAGAAATTACAAGGATTTAAGAAGAAAAATGAAGCCTTATTTTAGACAGTTAAAAAGGGCAGCAGGTTAGCCATAACAGATGTTAGAAACTCTGTTCTGGAAACAGGATTGATTTGATCTGATGACTATACTAACAATACTAGCAAATAGAAATATTTAGAAAACAGGTACATTTCTTAATCAGAAAAATAAGTGAAAGTTTCAATAGTATTTAAAAAGAGCCTTGGGAGACATGAGAATTTTTAGGTTTTTTTTTTTTTAAATGTTATTGACATTAATATGACTAGGTTAGCTATTGAAAAAGTGGACATTATTGCTCCAAATCTAGTCACACTTGAGTCACAGGCAAGTTCAGTAAAGTCAGAGTCAGTACAAAAACCTGTGGTTATAGACATCCTACATTTTTAATCTCACCTTCTTACTGATACATTGTTAGAGCCTGCTGGTTGTTGCAGTCAATCTATACAGCTCTGATTTCTGCAGCTAGCAACATACAAGGATTTTGCTGCCTGTACACCTAAAAGACTTCTCAAAAATGGACGGAACAATAATTTCTGTAAGAAAAGGAACTCCTATAACAGCATATATATATACCGTATTAATGCCTATATAGCACATGGGAGTCATCACGTTCACGTATTCCTCCCAGTTGAAGGATACTCAGCTTCCTCTCTGAAAGCAGATTATTATTTCTTTGATTAATGGGTATAGAATTTGTGCTCGGTGTAAACAATATCCTGATGATGCTCGGGTCTATATTTCAGCCAACACAGTATCTGCTATAAACAAACAGTCTATGCCACAGAGGCCATAAACATTAGCCTAAGAGCAGCTACTCAAAGCCCAGGAAGGAAAGCAGTGAAAAACTGCTTGGAAGAAGAAAACATCTAATAAATTTGCTAACGTATTGCTTGTGCATTTGAGAGGTGCTGGAATGTCGCCAAAGAAGAGCAACAGAGCCGGTGAAGGGTCTAGAGAACAGGTCTTAGGAGGAGCGGCTGAGGGAACTGAGGATGTTTAGCCTGGAGGAAAGGAGGCTCAGGGGAGACCTTATCGCTCTCTACAACTACCTGTAGTGAGGTTGGTCTCTTCTCCCAAGTAGAGAGTGACAGGACGAGATGAAATGGCCTCAAGTTGTGCCAGGGGAGGTTTAGATTGGATATTAGGAAAAAATTCTTCACCGAAAGAGTTGTCAAGCATTGGAACAGGCTGCTCAGGGATGTGGTTGAGTCACCATTCCTGGAGGTATTTAAAAGATGTGTAGACGCTTAGGGACATGATTTAGTGCTAGACTTGGCGGTGTTAGGTTTATGGTGGGRCTTGCTGATCTTAAAGGTCTTTTCCAACTTAAATGATTCTATGATTCTATGATTATGCTCTTGTTAAATCTTGCTATACAACACACACAGACTTCACAAAGAACAAAGTTACATCTTCTGTTCCTTTTCTGCTAGAAAATAAAAAATATCCTTTGTTCTGAAATTAAGAAACTGCCCCTGAAATCAATGTATTTTTCGATTCTAGAATGGATTATTTAATTCTGCTTATCTGAGGATAAATGCCAGTTCCACCAGGGATCTGAAACTCATGAGCCACATTCACAAACCAACAAAGATGGTTATAAACATGTAAGACCAACGTTCCTTGAGCTTCATTTGCTGCTTATTCATTTCAGGATGAATTTAAAGTTCTGACTTACGCTGCTCTCAGTAGTTGAGTGAGAGTTTAATGCAAAGAAAAATCATAAGCCTATTTATCAAATATTAAATACTACTAAAACTCTATGTCACAGGAGATCATGCAGTTATATTGTATTCAGAAAAAAATACAAGAGCCATCTCTTTGATAAAACTTACCCCTTATAATGGCATCTTACCATAAGCAAGAAAAGTCAAATGAAAACAGCAAGGAGGAAGGAGACAGCAAAGAAATATGAAGGAAGAAATTACCATACACACCACTTGACATGATTCATAGTAACTTCACCTGTGGGACTATGGTTAGATACAAAGACACTGGGTACCTTTTGGGCGTATAATACATTGACGATTCCAGGTGAGTCTTTTGTAGGGTGAGGTGCATCTGTATCAGTGAACTTATTTGGGAAGCATAAGACACAGAGATGCATTCCATATTTGCCAGTTAGTGTATATTGATGCATGCCTATTGACTTCAGCAAGGCTTTATGCCAAACTCATACAACCCGAGGATCTCTTCAGGATACAGATCCTCCCCAATAATCTCTCCAGTCATAGAGTCTCACTGTTAATCTGTGACACTGGGAGATGTCCAAGACAAGTTCACAGCACACAGAATCACAAATGAAGCTTCTGAACACACACCATAAAGCAGCATTGAAAGAAAAGGTGACCTTTGCTTTTCTTACCAAACCAGATTTCTTAAATCCTGGGTAACATAACAGATGAGCAACTTCTTCATGTAAAAGAGCGCAGGACAAAAACAGACAAGGATTCCTATCCCACAAAGCCCTCTGCAGTTTATCTTCCTACACAAGAGTATTGTTTGTACTACAGTAGCTGAATTCTTTCCGCAGAGTTTTGCGATAATGTTAACTCTTTGCATGCTGATGCCTACAAAGGAAACTTAAAACTCTCCATGGGACTGATGTTTGTATAGARTATCATTGCACAAATTTAAAATAAGAACCAGTGCAAGACTAGTTCATAACAATGTTAAATCATTTGAACAACAGTGAATTTATATGTCTTTAGACAGCATTTTAACTATTCCAAGATACACACTCTCACAGGAAGAATGTAAGACAGAAATACGATTTTTTTTAAATTTGAATTATTTAGCTTCCCCCAATGTCTGTTCTCCTGTATTTCCTGGTCCCTTAGACAGATATTCCATATATAATCAGGTCTCCAAAAAACAAACCCACAAATTTAGCAGGAAGTCCCTGTAAATCTATATTCTGAGCTTCAAAGAAACTACAGTGAAAAAGAATACAACTACACTTTCCTAATCTCACTTCTTTTTTTTTTTTCTTTCCAAAAACATCAAAAATGTCATAATCTGGAACAAAGAAAAGTATTTTTTGAAAGAAAAGCACGGGACTTAGACAAAAATTTCACACTATAGTTTCAGAAAAAAACTCTTGTTCACTGTTTCTTTTTACTGTAATGACATGACAGGAACTGACGGTGAGAATAATTTTTAAAACTTGACTTACTATAAACAGCTTATTATAACTTCCAGTGCATCCTCCATAACAAGGCCTTTCTCCTGCAATATCTGTTCACAATGCAAAGCTAATAAAAGCAACTGTTTGCAGGGCTGGGACCTAAATTCTTCCATAATTTTTTGTACTGTTAGTTACATTCATGTTTACATCCTTATATCATATAAAGGTGTTCAGAACCTAGTAGTAAGAAAAAAACAGCAGCAAAAGAGAAAGAACGCACATAAAAAGGTCATTTATGCATACCATAACAATAGCTGCTATTTAAATGTATATTGATAACTTCCATGTGTACAAGTGAAAATTAAAAACACAAGCAATCCAGAACAAAGTAATTGTGTCTCTGGCAAAAGTGTTCAAGCCACCCATAACAGAGCAGAAAGCATTCAAGAAGGGTTGCCTTTTGAATTAAATCTATTTCTTAAAAAACAGATTTTTGCTTGAAGAAAATGTAGAATTCTTAATAGAAAATCCCCTTCATCCTCCTCCCGTGGATGCTCATTACGTGAGCACACCTTGGATATTTTTAAAGTGCCTCTTCATTCTGCCTCTTCTCACTAAATAAAGCAGGCAAACACAATACCTAAAACTAAGATGGAAGCTGCTACCTCATTTCTGTCATCTTCCTGTCACCAGTCTGTGACTCCCAGGTTTTGCACAGGTTCAGCAATGGTGCAGAGCTGTACAGCATGAACAGGAGACTTGCCAGGTATTGTGGCACTCCTGACACAATAATAGACCACGCTTGATGCACAGCCTACAATGAGCTGGGTTTCTCTCCTTTGAGAGGCAATTACAATCTGTAAATAACCACAAAGAACTGAGGAAACATTCTAATTCCTCTTTCTCATCTAAAATAGATTGCTGCACTACACAGAAATTGGGGAACGAAGCAACAGCATTCAGGAACTTCAGGATGCAGGGACTTATTCTTCTGCTTAGCTTGCAAAGAAGACAAGAAAAGGTAAGGCTCAGTGCTCTCCACTCTTCATTTGCACCTGTGAAGGAGCAAGAGACATTTTTGGACTTGCATTCAAGAGATGAATATTTAGCTTCTAAATTGCACAGTCCTCTGGAAAGGTAAAATATATATTTCTGTAGCACAAGAAAAATTAAGTTATTTAATTATAACTGTTAAAATTTTACAGTGGAATACCTTGGCTGACATAGCTAATGTCACTGTACTCTGTTCTTTTTTTTTTAGTGTAAATTGAAAAACTGTTGTCTGAATCTTTCTATATAGCGATGAACACTCTTGATTACAGTCTGTCACCAGCAAGGATTTAAGTATGGCTCTACTCTAAACCTTAACAGAAAAGTGGTTGTCATTTTCCCCACAGCTCAGTGGACAGCGTAGGTCAATGGTTTAGTTCTTAGGGTGATCAAAGACATGCCTATGAAACAACACAACACAGTGACCAGTATAAAAATCACACAAGCCAGCACGGCATTGCTGACACTGATGGTG
Source organism: Oceanodroma leucorhoa (assembly GCA_030449065.1). NCBI lineage: Eukaryota > Metazoa > Chordata > Aves > Procellariiformes > Oceanodroma > Oceanodroma leucorhoa. The sequence continues at coordinate 448,838 of JASVER010000131.1, read as the reverse complement.
GTGGAAAGCAGCTGGAAGACATCCACTGCCCACGGCCGTCAGGCTGCCTGGGGTGTTTCTGTATGGCACCGCGTGAGGTTGTGCTTTGCAGGCATGTAATCACAGCCTTGTCCCCTCACACTGGTGAAGAACACAAAAACTCTTGTTCTGAGCTCAAGCTATCCCTGAAACCCAAGCTGGAAGATGGATTTTGTTCCCTAATGCCCACCAAACATTTATTGGCTACCTGGTAATAAGTAAAAGCTGGATCAAACATTAAAGACAGTGGGGTTTTACACAGATGTAGTTATAGCATAATACACCACCCTCAACAGCACATGAAATGTAAAACCTATGYGTCAATCTAAATCCAGGCCTAACTTACAAAGCCTTGTAAGATGTTTGTGTGTGAGCGTGCACATGCACATATGGCGGGGTGCGYGCATGTGTTTTGGAGGATGTGTGTTTCTGAACAGATGTAGGTGTGCATGTAGTGTGGGTTTGTGTGTAGGAGGGTCTCTGCATGGCAGTATAGATGAGTGGGTGTTTGCAGATACGTGCGTGCGAGTATGTGTGGGTATAGGGGCACATGGGTATAGGGGTGTACGTGTCTGTAACTCTGTGCAGGTGCACGTGTGTGCGGAGGGATGTATAGGTGCATGTTTGTGTAGGTGCATATGTCTGAAAGTATATGTGGGTTTGTATGAATGTGTGATGGGGTTTGTGTACAATTGTGCACGTGTGCATAGGAGTATGTGTAGGTGCATGTGTGTGGAGTGTGTAGTGGGGGTGTGTGTGCAAAGGTCTGTGTTTCTGACTAGGGGTGTGTAGTGCAGTACGTAGGAAATATGTGTGTGTGTGTATAGGTGTGGGGTGTCATAGGGAGGTGTAAAGATGTGTGTGCAGGTGCAGAAGTATTGGGATGTTTGTTTGTGCAGGGGTTTGTTCATGCTGATGGGTGTCCGTGCGTAAGGGTGCAGGGGTGCATATGTGCGCGTGTGCGCGCATGCACACACAACACAATCCAAGCATATGTAATATAGTATTTAACAGAATACAGATTTTCAATACAGAAGTCCATTTTCAAATAAGCACTTCTGACAGAACTTAATACTGACTTAAAGTTAATTTCGARTTTGCTGTCATTTCTGTGACATTTACTTTACCACAATCTGAAGAATTAAATATGCATTTSGAGAAGCAATGAGTATACAGGCTGAGTATTCACAGATTATCCATTGACATTGATTTATTTAATTTCACAAGGAAACTGTGAGCAGCCAATTTGTTTGAGGTACTTCATAGCCCTGGTATCTCTCATTCAGTGTCTTGCATTAGCCTTGGATTTATCCAGAAAGGGGATCCTCTACACTTTCCAGCACCGGTGTCATTTTATAATTCAGCATTTTATAACATATTACCATGTTCAAGGGAGAACTGTCTTCTGAGAAGCTATTAYGTTTTGTCTTCTAGTTTGATTTATTAGACTGCCATCTATCATGTTGGTGTCTGAGACCTTACTACAAAATGTACTAAACTAAGCTGAAGTTTTCATAAGTATTCTCTTTAATATACAGTAAAATAAATACCTGGATTTGAATTCACTTGATGTTACAATTAAACCTGATTTCCAGGCTTTAAACATATCATATTAAAAAAAAAAAAATCACCCATCTAAAGCCTTCTTTGTTCAGGAAGAAGCTGCAATATTTCAACACAGAAGGGAAACAAGAGTATGGAAGCAGGACTTTTAGCAAAAGAGGTTATCTGTGTACTCAAGAAAGAGACAGAGAAAGACAACATTGAAGGCAGCACTGCTCCCAAGGCCAGTATTTTTCAAGGGGAAGAAAATCAGAGCACCTGAAACCGGAGAAACGTTTCTAAAAATATGGCTATAAGACCCTCAGCATGGTATGAGAGGTAACCATAGGAAATATGCTGTAACTCTCAGCAGCTAGTTCTACTTGCATCGCTTTGGGATCTATAAAAACATATATACATCTTAACCAAATAGCTCAAGGAATTATTGATCTGAGTGACAGGGCACAAAATTTACCCTATCTTGCTTTATCCCCTAAATGTTTTCAGTTGTCAGGCAGCTCCTGTTCAGTAATAAGGACAAGAACAGGATGTTTACCACAGAGCACCTGTAGCCACTTCAACTGGGGTTACTTCATAGCATTGCCTCAAGGAGCTCCCGGTGCAAAAAGATCTACTCTTCCAGAAGTACGATGCTGTGAAACCTCCACACTACACAAGCTCCAACAGCTCTCTAATAAAGACACAGGAATGGGACGCTCTTTTCTACATGTCCCATGTAGACCCAAGAGATACTGACTAGCCAGTCTTCTCTTCCCATGTTGCTGATTTTCTCACTACTGAGCAGTGGCAAGTTTTGCAAAGTAAATACTGCTCAGATATTATATTTTGCCTTATATTGAGGATCATGTATCTGATATCCTGACTTTGAGCAAATGCTTACTCAGAATTATTTTTTTTGACACCCAACATTCATAAGTGTTTGTTTGATGATGAACAAGGAAATGAAGCAATGAAATAGCCATAATGCAATTTTGGTGAAAAAAAAAAAAAAGATGGATAAGAAGGTAAGAATATTCCAGACCTTCTTAATCAATAATAAAGAAGGAAAGGGCAGACAAGCATCAGTTGTCCCTTTCACAAATGTTGTGTTTCCCTAGACAAGCATTGGTTGTGAGGTGGGTCCCCAAGTTTGAGGGGAAAGAAGTGGTAACTTCAACAGGAATACAAAGAACCACTCTTCCTTCTTGCCAGAATGGTCTCTCCCTCAGCCCTTGAATGAACAGTTATGATCAGTGTTAAGAGATGAATTATTTACAGTGAAGAGATCTGCCACTACAAAAAGAGCATCACTAGATAATGCTGCAGCTTTTTTCACATGGAAAGCAGGTAGTAATCGCATACCCACAGAATTTTTTTCATCAGAGAGTGAAATTAAAGGTCAAGTCAGACATGTAAGACATAAATTTTTAAATGACAACATAAACTGCTATCTTTCTGAAAGCACTTATTCCAACAAATTTTACATCAAGACATTGTTGAGAAGAGTTCTTTTTTTTCTCATCACTCTGGTACACACCATGCAGCTCCTGACACACTCTGTCTTTGTTSTGGAAGAACCTAAAACATGTTGAAGCTTTTCAGTCACAGAGGAAAACTACAAATTCTTTGCTGAGGACTATAGCTAAGACTTATTGCTGAACCCCCCTGAGACCTATGCAGTTATCACCACTGAGGCACTGCTCAGGTACACTCTAATAGGAAAGGCCAGGCTGTGTCAAACCAAGGATCCACCTCCTCGAGTACCCAGTCTCCCATAGTGGTCTATGGCAGTTATCTTGAAAAAAGTATTAAAAAATAAAGGGGAGTTTATAATGGTGTCTCCAGTATATTCTCACACCTTTTAGCTGCCTGCAGCTGAAGGGCTTCCGGAGCTAAAGGTGGTTTCTTGGTGTTTAATAGCTTCTGGAAATTTTAATGACCCCTTAATGTGCAGACCTGGAACAAGATGTACAACTTATTCCACTTAATATCTTTGAGAGAAAATTGATAACAAAGACATGAAAAAGTACAACTGGCCATGCTCCATCAGATCAAAGGACCATCTAGCCCAGTGCCCTGTCTCTGAGAATAGCCAAAACCAGATTCATATATGACACTTCCCCTTAATAGTCTTCCAGTTTCAAACTGTTTTCTGGCTCGGGAAGTTCCTGAGGTGGATGTATGCTCAGTAACTCTCAATAGATTTCTCTTCCATGACTTTGACCAAAGCTGTTCTTGAAACTACATTTTGGCAACCACCATCCCCAACATCCTTTGGCAGCTGGTTCCACACCTCTATTGCCAGACACATGAAGACTCAAATCCTGCTTGGAAGGAGCTAGTTCCTAAGAGCTAGTTCCTAACAGCTTTATTTAATGCCTCTTAGATATTCTGAGCCTGGAATGAACTATACTACTTCATAAGTTTCTTTAAAAGGTGAAATGTGGACACAAAGAATATCTTTCAGGCAGAAAAATGAAAATTAACAAAGTGGATATGTGGTCAATGCCATTTGGATACTATAATTACAAAAAACATACCTGTAAGTTGTTTTGCAAATGAAATATTCATTTTACCAAACAAAAGAGGTGTTGTATAAAAGAAAAAGACCATGCCACTTTTGCTACATGCTCTACAACAGCACTTCACTAAAACTAGAGAGAAGGTGAGGTGTCTTTGTGTGCTCTAAAGTGAAAACTAGATGAACTTCTGTTCCAGCAGAGAGGAAACCTAATAACTAAATCCTGGGCAGAGTGTCAAAAAATACATTAAAATACAGATACAGAAAACACACACTGTACAGAATCCTGAGGATATCCATACTTCTCAAGAGCAAGACATACCTCAAAGCCCATAATGATGCAAATATGGAACAATAGCACTTAAAACTTTAATGTAATAAAATGTCAAGTAATTTTTAGGAAAAAAAAAGAAACAAAACTCTCCCCTGCTTTGGAGTGATTCCTGGCGCCACTGGTTGAGCAAGGAACCACAAGCATAGCATATTTACAGCAAGCTTTCCAGATTGCACTGCAAGAGCCAAGAACCTTTTCTGTAAACTGAGGCCTCAATCCACCCCGCACACTTCACATTGCAGCTATGTGCATTTAATAAAGCTTCACATTCACGTTTTTATTTTTCTCGTTACATTGTTTATATTACCCTGCATTAATTTCCTCTTTGTAAAATCCCCTAAACTGCTCATAAAACTGCCTTAAAAAGAAGTAAAATGATCCAGCTTGGAGATCAAGGAAGAGAAATGGGGCCATTTTTCACTAGGGATGTAAAGAACAGAAAAGAAAAATAATGTATCACTGATTGCTGTACAAGGCCTGAGTCAGACATCCTGAGTTGCCTTGGTAGCTATGAAGATGCATCCCTATGCAACCTGACACGAAGACAGAGTCACTTACATGAAAAATGAAGTAAGGTGTAAATAAGTTACGTGTTGAAAAATAACTGCTACAATCCAAAAATCAAGAGGAAAAATCTTAAAACTTAGATTCATCATAAAGGAATACACAGGCAGCAGAGATGACTGTGTTCAAACAGCTATTCCATATAGAAATTTATCCTTAAATCCCTATTTTAACAAATCTTCTCTAGTTTWWAAAAAAAAAAAAAGAAAAAAGAAAAAAAAAATCTTAGGCTGATGACAAGTCCACATGGCATGAGCTACTATACATATTGCAGTTTCCAGTTCTTTCTCTTTAAAAAAAGCACAAATATAGTCCTTTCATGTTCCCATTTAAATAATCACTTCCACGTTTCATACAGACCCATCCCCATGAGTAAGACTTGAAGTCTGCTATTACGAGCAGAAAAGATAAAGCTGCCCTTTGGCAGAAGTATTATTTTTGTGTAGTTAAGACTTTTGGATTTCTACCACTTCCCTTGTTGGCTTCCATTCTTCCACCCATCCCTACTTGCGTACATACCGGATCTTTAACTTGCGCTGCCAAGCAACCTCCCTCCAAAGAGTACATCAGGGGAGAGAAAAAAGAGCGGTAAAAAAAAAAATCTTTTGCTTTCCAACGTTGTGTAACAAACAAGCCACAAAAAGGACTTTGAGTCAGCAGAAAACAGTAGGCGAATTACTGTTTATCCCCTAGAAACATTCTATCTTCTGCCCAGAAGGAAAGCTAGGACACCCGCTGGAGTTCTACCTACACTGCTCTGGCTTCACTGGTTCTCCTTGGTTGGCAAGTCATCATATGTGTCTGATAGGAACATTTAAAATCATGCCCCAGAAAGCTGTTAAGCAGAATATGGTTATTGAAAACTTGTCACAGAACACAAATCATTCAATATGAACCACAGCAGATGTTCAAAAGCCAATAATCACCAAAACAAATTAGTATTAAAGCTCTAGCTTTTGCCTCCCTGCTGACTCCCACTAAACTATGCCGTTGGATTCTTAAACAGTAATTGTTTTGCACGAAACTAAGATAACATTAAAAATAATTGACTRGAGTTCGCTCTAGATTTGTAGCTGGTAATTTCAAAACTAATGATGCTGCACACCTCCACTTTTGAATAATCAACGAGACACGTTCTAAGGAGGCCTGAGTTTTGGCAGAGAGCACCCAGCAACTTCATGAAACTGGGTTCCTTTGAAGTGCTGAGTATCGAAAATGACTAGATTTTTCAGTCAAAAGTTTTTCTGAGGGTTGTAGGAGAGACAGCAGGGAGAATAATAGGGCAACATGCCAAACATCTGAGATGTCTATACAGAAATGTCAGAAGTAAAGAGAAGAAACAGGAAGAACTTTCAAGTCTTTAGAATCAACCAAAATTACCACTGAATGCACATCRCAAAGACTGGGGATAAAGCGCAGGGCTGGAATTGGTGCGGAGGGGTGCAAAGAACTGGCTGATGAAATAGAGCAGGGTGAAAAAAAGAGAGAAGGTCTTACATTGTAATCAAGAACACATACATTTGCTCTGAAGTTCAGGAGGGGTTGAGAAACAGACTTTCAAATTTCTCTGAGCAAACACAAAATGTGAAAAGAGCGAGGACAATCATGTCTTGTTGCAGACCTGCTATAGATCACCCTATCAGAGGGAGAAATGGATGATGTTTTTCCTTTAAGTAACTAGTAGAGGCATCCAGAATAAAAGAGTTGATAGTAATGGGGACTTCACCAAGAAATCCACAGGCGAGGAGGAGGAAAGACAAAAAGGAATATACAGACAGTCCAACAAGATTTTGAGAAGATTTCTTAGGTGAGGTTGATTTATATTTAACTCTAAGTAAAGCAGAGATGAGTCAAGAAACAGAAACCAAATTAGCAGTCACAAAATGACAAATTCTTTATTCTGCAAGAAAAAAGAAACAAGATTGACACATCAAAAAAACCCCTGATACAATAAGGAATGTTGCATTCAGAAAGGGATACGATAACATGCTAAGGATACTGGTAAGCAGAGTTCCTGGGGGTGAAAATCTTGAGTAAAAAGAAATGAAGAGAGAATTTGTCCCAACACAGAAGAAATAAGAAGCACAGCAAGGGACCAATGCAGCTGTGTAAAGGCCTCTTTATAATCAGAAAATATAAAAGAAATTTTTTAAAAAATCTAGAAATAAGGGCCTGTGATGAATGATTAGTCATAGTATAGAGGAATTACAGAAACACATATGGGTAAAATCAGAAAGGCCAAAGCATGCAATGAGTTATAGTCAGCGTGGATACAAAAGACAGTAAAAACATGTTCTCTATAAACCGTATGTTTAAAGAAAATATCAAAAGTAAGGTTCGTACTGGGAAAAAAAACGAACAAAAGGAGAAAGAGGCAGAAGTTGTTTTCTCAAACTTAATTGTCTCATTAATTGTGGCTGGTATTTTTAACAAAGAAATATGATCATAAGCTTGAATAGAGGTAGAACAAGCAAATGCTATATAAATTCAAGTTATTATTCAGGTCATCATCAGGGTCTGATCTGTCATCCTCTGTCCCACCAAATTCCTCCCACCAGACTCTTTCTCAAGGGGCACATCAGATGTGGGCAGTGTCCCCAGGTTCGCTACTGCATATGATGGAAATATCATCTCAAGGAAGGACCATGTGTGTGCATGCAAGGTTAGATGACCAGCAGCTGTGTGTCTGCAGGGTGATGCAACTGTCAGAATTGGGGAGGCATGTCTGAATGGCAGTCATGCAATACATCTTGACTAGCTACAGCTCTGACCTTCTCTTCAAAATAGGGAACTGGAACATAGGCAAAAAGATCAGTTAGGTGGTCTCATAACTAGCTGAAAAACTGTCTGCCTGCAGAGTAATTCTCCACTGTCAAACCAGAACAGAAACTCCAGTAGGATTTCACAGGTCTACTGTCTTGGGTTTTATTCTATAAAATATTTTAATTAGTAACCTGAATGGTAGACTAGAATCTGAGTATCAGACATTACTTGTGAGTAATTCCCATTCAGGAGGTATCATAAGCATCCTGAGGAACGGGCTCAGAGTGCAAAATGACACTCACAAACAGGAGGAAGGGTCCCACACCCAAAAAGATTAACTTTAAAAATGTCTGACATATGCGAAATTTAGTAACATTTAAAAACTACAACAGTACAAAATGAGGAAAAACTACTCAGGTTGCAATACTGCAGAAAAACTCCTGGCTGCTGCAGACAATAAAAAAGTAGAGTGTGGATGCTTAAGACTCAAACCCCAAGGAAATCTTACTGGACCTACCATTCTGAGATACCAGAGAGGATTGTTTTGCTCTACTAGATGTTGATGAGGACTGGAAATAATTATTCTGTTGATTAAGTGCCAAGGTCCTTGTCCAACTCTGGACACTGCTGAAAAAACTATGATCAACAGACAGCTCCAAAACCAACAGGAAACATGAGTCATAAAGAAAAACTGCACAACCAGGTTTAAGTGTAAAAAGACATAGGTAAGCATTTGTCCAATGTATAAAAAAGGTTGTTATAAAGAGGACAGAGAGCATCTGTTTTAATTTCTACTACATGAAGAAGAAGGAGAAATCGGCTTAATTCACAGCCCAGAGGATTTGGGTTAGAAACCAGGAGAGCATATCTTATTTTGAGGATAGGCAAACAGAGGAACACACAATATATTCACTGGAGATTTTAAAGAGCAGGATAAACATCTGTTGGGGCTGGTTTGACGTACCCATAGCCTGCTTTAGAGCATGAGCTTGAACAGCATCACCTCTTGTTTGTTTTAAACTTAAGTTTTTCCCTAAACCTTTAATTACTTCTTTGTGGTTTTTACCCTACAACAGAAATATCTGCAAGGAACTGACACTTCTTTTTCATTTTAAAAGAAGGTGTTTAAACTCCTAATATTTTAAAAGTTCCTTCCTAGAGAATTCCTAGATAATTATTATACCAACCTCCTCTTCCCAAGCTTGATAGAAATGAAATAGCTACCAACATTTGTCCTGAAATCAGTGGAAGAGGAAAGAGAAAAGACATAGGTAAAACTTGCTGGGCACAAAGTAGCCATCTCATGGGCAAAGGAAAAGGCAAAACGAAGGTAATGGACAGAGTAGGGGGGAGTTATGGCTAATTCGAGGGACCCGTGGTACTGGCAGGTCTGAAGTACCATTCCCCAGGTCGTGGAGAAAAGCCTTCATTCAAAGGACACTTGAGTGTCCTTTGCAAAGCAAAGGAATGAGTAAAAGCTTCTTTGTGCTGCCTAAGCAGACATGAAACACTTTAAAAGAACAAGTAAGAAGAACCTGGAATTCATCCTTTTCATGTTTGAAGCCAATAACCTTCTTCTAAAGCCCTTCCTGATTTAACATGCTTGAATTTGGCTTTAATAGCTGTTAAAGAGGTACTGTCAAGAGATGTCTTTTCCAATAAGTAATACTCTGTTGTCTCTTCCACTCCCTCTCCCTACCTAAAAGAGCAAAACTAATATGCAATTGTCACCTCTAGACACCCACTGAGCCTAGAGTAGGCCTGAAGTCATACTGGCAGGAGATGAAAGTAAACTCTGATCACAGTCCAGAGGCTGATTCAATCTGGGAGAAGGGAGAGGAGATAAGTGGGCGTGTTAATTCCTGAACTTAGTTTTTTCCGTTCATCTTTGCACTGGAAAAGAGGTGAAGCTGGAAATCTTTGAAAGATGGGTGAATATACTGAAAAACAGTCTCTGACTGCAGGCTTGCATACACTGGAGAAAAGTGAAAACACCACTAAGTCTCTTCTTATCAGAAAATGTAGAGGTGGAATATTAGTGTCTCTAATATTTTGCAGAAGAATTTTCCCACTAACAAATACAAATGATTGACCAAGCTAATGCAACTAACAGTAGCAAAACAGAACCATAATAAGCATGGTTTTTTCTATATAAGTGGTTATAAATTTACAACATTAAATGAGTTATATAATTAAATAGCCAAATATTAACATCTAAAGATACTTAACCTGCACACACATTAATTAGTGTTTTGGTTCCCTCCCCAAAAAATGTTAAATAACTTGAATAAATTAACTTTTACTATAGCAAAAATTCTGTGGTCATTACACAGGCATTATCCTCAAAAAAAGTTAGACTTGAGCCTGTTTCAATTCTGTCCTATCATCTTGTTAACRGAAGTGCTCTTTCGCCAGTACTATTCTATCAAAACTATCCATTTTGTAGATCAGATTTCTCCACAATCTAGTTTAATACTTTGATACTTTCCATACTAACAACAAAATACATCACCAATTGCCAAAAAAAAAGCCCCAGAAGGTAAATCAATTCATTTCAGTGTTTCTGCACTGAAACTAGCTTTAGGTGATTTTTAGCTAAAATTATTCATCTCATCTAAACCTCCACTAAAAATTTGCTATGCTGCTACTTAACCTTAGGAAGCTTCTTCTAAGTGATCCAAACATAAAGAAATCCATACATTCTTTGTGCTCCGACTGCAGCAGCTTTCTGCACATCTAATCATTGGGTGGTCCAGCTACATGATAGCATATTCCACAACTGTCTGGAAGGTGGACAGCCAGAACGGGGAGGACGTGACCTGACCCCTACCATTCACTATTTTTTATACAATTCATTTCTCTCGGTTGCTGACATATCTTTTGTAATGTTTTCCAATAGTTTTCTTTGGAAACAATTGAGATTTCTAAAGAGGGCATAGATCTCAATCTGAAAACACTTCAGGGTAGCATATCTATTTCTAAGAAATGCATGAATCTGAGGAYAGGAAACTTTTTTCCCCCCCGAAAACTTTCTATTATTCTCCTATGATGAGCTACCCACCCTTCATCCACTTTAAATTTAATGCCAGTAGGAGATTTTCAGTACAGATCTCATTTATCACAGAGAAAAAGTTCAGCAGGAAAAATGATACTATTCACTGGGGAGTGCGGGGTGTGCGCACGTGCAGATATGTGTGTGTGTCTGTGTTACATGGAAATAATCATTATGTTTTGCTTTGTTTCACGTTACTGGCTTTTAGCCCAAATTTTCTCCCCACCTAATTTGTCAAAGAGGGTAACTATCTCACTGCCATGAGCACTTAATAAACATTAGAATAATTACTTTCTGCAGCATGGGTAACCCTGAAATGATGACATAATCTTTTCCCTCCCCCAAGATGAATCCATTACTTATCTGATCATTTTGTCTGCTTACAGCTGATAGCGTCATGTAGTTCCAGTTCCAAACCACAGAGTCCCTGCTAGACAGTGTGTAAGTGTAATCCCTTTCTTAATAAAGGAACTAACTCTGCAGACTGGCTATGCATTGCAAAAAAGCAGAACAAGTTGGGTTTATTTAAAGTTTTCTCTACAATTACTACTCATACATTTTTAGCTTTCTTGTTTTCTAATGTTGTGAAGATGAAAAAGGTTACTAAGCATTTCCACTACAGTAGTTATACTATAAAAGAATGATGCCAATATAAGAACATAAACAAGCAATCCAACCTTAAAAATCCACATTCTTTAGCCAAACTCTATCTAATCCTAAAACCGTGTACAGTCACGTTACCGCTGCGGTTAGGCAGCAACGCTGCTGCACACTGTCATCAGTGTTAAAGTTGTGCTCACCTCTACCACTCAAGTTGTCTTGCCTTGTATTCTGTAGCCCCTCCAAGATGGGTAGGGACTGAAGCCACCTGTGTCTCACTGGAAGTGATCCCCTTCTCTGCAGCAAAGAGCCAGAGAAGTGAGGAAGACGTTGGACAGGTTTTCCACTCCTGGAGGTGAACTGCTGAAATATGGGTTTATGCTGAACTGTGGAATCCCACAGCCCATGAGACAGAAAGCATATCCCAAAGACCCTAGCAGAACATCTGGGGGAAGAAGACAACTCTTTCCCCTTCGTTCACAAGGGAGTCAGTCTACTTGGGAATGGGAGCCAGTGAACAAGGGAGACAGGAGAAGGAAAAGAGGGAGTAAGACTTATTTTCCTATCCACCTCCTTCCAGAAACTCATTCACCTCTAGGCAAAAGGTTTAATAGGATAGCAATTTTTTTCATGCATATTATGAAAAGTCCAAATGGTTTTTCCAATTACTAATTTCGTCCTCATTTCTAAGTCAAATAATCCTGAACTGTAGGGCAAAGAAGCCAGTTATCTTCCTACCCACCCCAGAACAGAACCAAGCTCCCTCTTTCTTTTTCTTTTCCTTTTTTTTTTTTTTTTAAGAGATTTCTGTGTTTACACATATAGATGAGCCAAAGATAAGCCAGAATAGGTTTTTTTCTCCCCAAATGGACTTGTTTTATTGTATCTGATCATGACAGTGACTGAGGAAACACATTCAAAAAGAAACCCCCAACCCTTAATTCGAACATGTAAAGATAAACATCACCAGCAGGTTATTACCTTTCATTGCTGAAGAACTACTACTAGTTATATCTCAATATGACCAGAGTAGCCCTCTATGGGTCAGAGTTCCTTTGAAGTTGATGGAAACCTGCTTTTTAATTAATTCATAAGAAGGGAAGCACACATATTTCCATTGCAACTCCCAAGCTAAAATCTCACGATAGTATGGAAACTCTCTTCTAAATGCAGAACAGATGAGCTTTAAAGGAAAGTTATTTATATCATGGAATCTCTCAGCCAAATTGGGAAGTAATGTTGACCTGTTGAAGTAATGTTGAAGTAATGAGTCACCTGTCACTCTCCATTAATGATACTTGAGTATGGTTATTAAAATTGTGCATATGCTGGGAGGAAAAATAAAAAACAAAGAAAATAAAGTATTCTTTAATGATAGAACTCTTACAAAAATCTAATGACACTTCTGAGCTGTAAATTTTGAAGAAGCAAGTTAGCAAAAACAACAACAAATCAGTGTACCAACTTGAAAAAAAAAGTTGGAACTTAAGGACAGGTTTGCTTAAGTCTTTCTGGTTTTATACTAATTATGGTTCCACTCTGAGCAGCTTTGTAAGAGGCATCACTGCATTCCAGGGTTATTGCCTCAATGATTTCCAAAGCGATGTGCTCAGTTTACATTCCAGCTCTGCAAATTTGACCTGGAACCCAATCGTCAAGCTAAGATACTTCCTCCTTGTATAAAAATCAAGAATAAAGATGAGCAAAATTCTGCTGTGGCATTTCAGAAAATCTATCATCTCCATTAGCATAGCAGAGATTGCATTGCTGCCTTGTCAGTAAACCAGGTGAAAGATGAACTATAAGGAAGGAAGATAAAATCAGCTCAGATGGATGACAGAATTACAAGTTTAGCATGTTACCGCTGTAATTGTGTATGTTTTAGTGTGGTAGATGTCTTCTAGCTTTAACTGAAACATCACCATCTCCATCCAGCTCTTCACTGAAGCTCACCAGTGTAAATCTTATTTGTCATAGCTCAGCTGAAGCCACTAACATGATTACAGATTGCTTGTAGGACACTGTGCAAAGACAGACAGGTTTGCTCTGATTTCACTAGCAATATGTGCTAAACTGGCTGACTTCAGGCTAAACAGGTAGGCAATACTGTCATGTTCAGTTCCCTGAATTTCCCTGACAGAAGGTGGTGCAGATGCAGAATATGGTGCAGATATAGTATATGATGCAGATACATAAATTCTTTCTTAATATGAAATATATAGTAAACACTGTGCTTAATAAAGAAAATTTTCCATCTCCCTTGCTGCCATAAACAATTTAAAAAAAAATAGGTCTTGACACCTGTGAAATTTCTGCATTTTATACTATTCCAGGTTGATGGCTTGGAAACTAATGTGCAACATCTGCTTGGCAATCAGCATAAATACCAAATAAACTATGCCAACTGAAAAAAAGAGACGGTAGTTAAGCAACAGCAGTTAAATCCTTGCAGGTACAATGAGATCAGTCTATCTTACCTCCAAACAAGGCTCAGCCATATAACTTCTCCAGAACAATTTGAATTTAAAATAGTAATAATTTGTTACATGAAGAAAAGACCAGATATATCGAGAGTCTTTCCTCTGAAGCTGAAGATACAGATTCAGAAATAATGAGAAAATATTACATAATGTGTCTCACCCAAGGACAAACTTTTCTGATCTGGTCATGAATTATGAACTGGAATGTCCCTGTGTTATAGGTGTACCAAACACCTATGACAGAGTAGAAAGGGGAACAACCAAGAGAAAAGTATCAACAGTGGTCCTCACAATTGGACTTATACTACTTGTACTTCAAACACTTAAAAATTAAAGCCCACATCACAATCAGATTGGCAYATTCATGAGTAGAAACATAGCTTATTATTTCTTGAAGTAATTTTAAGGTAATGTTTACAATATGCCCTCAGACTCAATCTAATTTCTGCCGATAAATTAGCTCATATTATGTTGAGAAACATTGTGTAATTGTCATCACAGTATTAGGAGTTGATAAAGCACTGAGATAGACTAACAATCCTCTATGGCCTGGGCCAGAATGCTTCTCTCTCTAAAACTGGATGTAAATATACATAAAGAGAGAAAATGTATATCAGATGTATTTGTTTGTATTTATATTTCCATGTACTGTAAGCACAAATAATGTAGCCAAAGCTGCATACAAAAAGACTTTAGAATCTGTCATTTATTCAGATCTTCTCTGATTTGATACTTGGAAACAGTTTTTCCCGGGTAGAACTAGAAACTTAGTTCAAACTTTAAAGAACAGCAGGACACAAGATTTTTTTAAGTTACCATAACAAATTATGATCAACCACAAAAGCTCTATTATAGTTTGTCAGATTAAAAGTGAATATACTATTTTGCTGGAAAGACTGTATAATCCAACATGGCTTATATTTTCTTTTCACTTTTTAATGTTCTCTTATAAATTTCTATGCGGTGTGTTACTGCCTGAAAGTAACTTCGAATAGGTGAAAGCTGACAGCAACAGTGCAGTTTTCTCTGCCAGAAGTATACATAAAAAAAAAAAAAAAAACTTTGCAAGCACGCTATGCTATTTAAAATGAGACTTTAAGGCACCACAAGAAGAAACCCTTTATAAATCAAGGGCACACTGTATACAGTAATTCACTTACAGTACTGAAGAGAGATGCTGTTAAAATCTACTAATGCATTTTTGGCATGAACTGCAAACAGGCGAGATATAGTTTACAAATACAGGTTATAAGTACTGTTGCTAGAGCTGCCATTCCTGTGATCTCAGGCAAACTCTGAAGCATGTTGCTTCCTTTCTGAAAAGCTTAAATATGTGGCCTCCCCCCACAGACCCTTAGCTCTGGACAGTTGAATCATTCTCACAGCAGATAAATCTTTCTGACTGCTGATTATTCTGACGGGGGGGAAAAAGGCACTGTGTGTGACAGGGTCCCTTTTGTTTCATTACAGGCACAACAATCTGTTTTCCATTGAACAGAGTTTTTAGTTCTCCCTCCACAACATTTTTCTTTTATTATGATAAAAGACAGTAACTTAATCAGGCATAAATCCTGTTCAAGTGAACATAAGAAAATAAAGGGGTTAACTTTGGAGGCAAAAAGTTAGACATATGACCTCTCAATTACAACTCTAGATAATATACCACTAAAGTACTGACAAGTGAAAAATTGTTCATTCCTCAGTTTTGCACTAGTGTCGCTAGAAAAATTAATTAAACAAGCCCACAATCATGTTTATTTTGATTAACATGCTTTGCCTAGAATGTAACTATTCAGTTATAGAATGATCTTGACTTTACTCCAATAGCATAGCCATATGCACAGCTGCTCCCAGAGAAAAACATTTTCTTTGTAATATGCTATTTAATTCAGAAACTCTGGAGACCAGCACCTCAATTTGCCAAATAAGCTGGGAAAAAATTAAGAGGTTGAGACTGATACCAGGAGGGAAAGATACTACCTTCATAGTTCTGCTAGCTGACGTGTAATACAGGCAAGACATATATGAAGACTAGGATCAGCATCCTCAGAGTACAATCAGTATTCTCACTCACTGCCAAGTCCGAGAACTGGCACAGCAAATTGCAGTTTTAACTCAGTTTAGTTGTTGGAACCAAAACTCACCTTAACCAGCTAAACAGCAGCAGAACTGGCCGCTATTCACACAGGAACAACCATCAGTTACTTTTTAAGCTGTGATTAGGCTGCCTGTATTTTAACAATGAAGCATGTTCAAGCAGGACACCACCTCCACCCATCTTCTCAAGGAGCTGAATATGCCAATGTCCCAAATGACTCACCTTTTAGAAAACTGGAAATGGTGGGAGAAGAGAGAGCATATGGTCTCAGCAGAGCAAAGTGAGAGGATGCACCAGCAGACATGTGTGCAAGGGAGCCTCGAATTAGGGACAGGTGAGCAGGAATTATGAGAAAGACATGGAAAGACTCCAGTATGACAGACTAGGGAGTTAAGATATCTTTTGGATGGAAGCATGAGGTGTTGTTAGAGATGGGGGGACAAAGCAAGGAAAAGACACTTGAGGGCTGAAATTTGGGAGTCGCTGGAAACATGGATAAGGTGTCCAGAATGTATTCTAACTGAAAAGGCATTGAATCTTACCGAGCAGAAAAGGCCAGAGGCAGCTCCTTGGCCCTGAGGACAAGTGAAACAGCATGGGTCATGCCCATGTACCCRCAATCTCTCCTCTCACCCCCAAAAGGCTGGCCATATCAAAGTTAACCCTGGAACACACATTGCCACATGCTGCCTCTCCCTCCCCTCCTCCCCCCTCATTCTCCTGCACTGCCAGAGTTAGACCTACAGGCTAAAACTATGGCAGAAAGCATGCTCCTCAATAAACCACAGCCAGCTGCAGGCTGGTGTCCAAGTTTCAACCTAGATCCAGTTTTGTTTATGGTAAGGACATAGCCCAAGCTGCTGGAGTGAAAAGATGATGGACATTGGGGAAAGACAACAGGGACAAAAATTCACCATTAAAGACAACCTGGGGGAGTCACTGGGAGTCCCTAAATATGGAGCAATAGGAGGATCACACACAAAGACCTTGGTGGGCAGAATAGGTGGGTTGCATAGGTTTATGCAACAAGGGCAGTATGCAGACCCTGCAAAGTACACAAGTGTTCCATTCCTCCCATAAGTAGAAGTAGCTGCCACTACCAATGACAAGGTCCATCAATTATCACACGGAGCTTCCCCATTGAGTGTCTCCAGTCGTGTCTGGTTTGTAGTTAATACCTTCTTTGCATAACTAGCACCAAGAGACTAGTTTTTAAGACTATGATGTCACTATATGAAAAAGATAGGTTTGGTTAATTGGTTAAGGACATGTCTTTGGTTGCTTAAGTTAAAGACATTTCTTAAAGCTAAATAAAATGTTGAATGTTCAAGCTACAGATGTCAAAATGAAGAGAAATCCCTTGGGGTTGCTTTTTTTTTTTGGGAGGCCAGTCTGGAGTGCATTATTTCAGGCAGCGTGGAACTGCCTCTGGCTATAGTTACAGAGTAGACTTTAAATGAAAACTGGTGCTGGTCTGCATAATATTTTGTGCACCTGGGGAAAATATTTATCCAAGCAACAGCCAGATCTGCGGCCACCAAACATGTTGAGGACTCACTTGCATTATGTTCAATGGAATCTTTGAAAGTACCAGCAGACACTTATTGTATTTAAGCTAGCTTCCTCTCTTTAAAATTCATGAACAAAGCTTAGCAAAAGAAATATAATATTGAATTAGCAACTAGGATATTCACACAACATGGTCAGATTTGCTACACAGTTACTCTCATAATGTGTATTTTCAATACGATTTTTTACAGTGACAATTTAGGTTTACATGCATCACACTTGTAATTAGTTTTCCCCCATTAGGCATTTAATAACTTTAAAATGTAAACATATACTTAGGGTTTTAATATTTTTAATATAAATCTACCTTTTTAAAAAATCATACACAGACTTACTCATGCACACCATTGTTTTTTCCAGAACAAACATTCATGATATGCTATACCAGCTTCGCAGTAATTCAACATCCAGATGCTGGACTTTTAGGGTGTGTGATGCTGTACGAATCAAGAGTGGAACCAGCAATGCTTCCTTATCAGGAAAGCAGACATTTTAAAGTACCAACATTCTTTGTTTATATGGAAAGTTTAATATATAAACAAACATACATTCCTATGCTGCCATGCAGTCCCAACATCTCCCTGTTCATATTAGCGTGCTCCTGCATTTAAATACTAGATTATTTGAGACACTGACGAAGTTTTAGTTAATGCAAACTAAATCTGAACCATTTAAAGTACAGATCATTTTCCTGGAATAAAATAAAATATGACAGCCACTTCAGATACATCCAGAGCTAAATTACAGTTTACGCTGTCCCTCCCTCTCTACATGTTAAAAGAGCTCTCTTTGTAAAAGAACTCTATTAAAGAACATGTCTGTTACGGAAGTGCATTTAGGTACCTTCCTAATCCTGTGATAATTAAAATCTGCTAAGGTAGTAAGGTACTAAGTCTGTAAAGAGTTTATTGAAGAAATGCTCTCTGCATTCTGAATGGCATCTACAAGGTTTCCACTGACATGCATAGGCATTTTTCCTAACCAAGTAAAAGTATTCCTTCTCAACAAGAGTAAAAGCGTAATTGTTGATGGAACCGCAATTTACACACTGGAACACAGCTGCCTCAAGCCGTGTCAAAAAGCATCCTCAGCACATCATCAACGCTGCCCTGCTCTTTAGCCACATGCTCCTTGGAGTAATTGCTTTTTGAAAGAGCTCAGACTATAAATTACCTCTGACAAATTGACTTTCGTTTTGTCTTCTAATGTAAGAAGACCAGAGATGCCACTTAAAATTACATTAAAGAGATTATTTCTTGTCCCCCAGTGACCACATTGCCTGGACTATGCCAAATCCAGTATACAAGCCATCCTTTACTACTTCTGACCTGCAATTTATTTTACATCCATAGGTAACCCAAGCTGAGACAGAGGAAAATTACAATGGCCACCTGGAAAGGTGGGCTAACAACAACTCTGCTGTGAAAACCACCACGAAAGCCCATGAAAAACATGCTAAAGATGCAAGGGACAAATTTGAAAATAAAAATCCTAATTATTTCTGAGGAAACTTGATGCAGAAGCAGGTCTATTCTGACATCATCTTAATGGAAATACAATTTTCCAGAACATGTAATGTTAGGAATAAAAAAACTTTATAACTTTACTACCTAAAATCTTTTTACAACCTTATACACTGTTAACTGAAACACACCTTTAGTCCCAGAAATTACACTGCGTAATGAGAGTAGAAAATTCTAAGCAAGCACATTTCTTGAAAATTTCAGTTCGAATTTACAAAAATTTGTAAGCAGTATTAAATTTATAAAAATCCTTCCAGAACAATGCATCTTAAAGTATTTTATCCATTTACAAATAGCCACAGTTGTTTTTAGAAGCCCAAACTAAGCCAAGTGAGGAAAACTAAATCTTTATTTGTTTATTTTTTTAAGGTGACTCTGTTTGACAATGCTTCACCAATTAGTATTTTTCAAGATGAGGCAGGTGCAGGGCTAGACATTACAGTTGGAAATAAAACTGGTTTTTACACCTCCATTCAGTGAATTTGCATTACTGGTTCACAAGCGTAGCAGATTAAATAAAATCTGATAGACAAAAGAAATATTAGTGGTTGTCCCCACACTTGATTTTCCAAATAATGGGGTGAAGACCACATAATTACTTTTACTGCTGAGCAGGATTCCTTCGGTCTTTTTCTTCGTTTATTATGTGATACAACACACTGCATTTAGGACATGCTTGGTCCAAAATACAAAGCACCAACTATTAGAGATAACTCCTGCTCTTTAATCTCTCTTTAATTTCAGAGTCTGTCAGTAGAAAAAAAAAAATGAGTATGTTGGCTACGTACATAAAAGTGATATTACACAGCCCAAAAGTGCAAAGTTAGAAGAAGTGAGAAGGAGATGCCAGTGAACAACCTTTGATAACTCACTAGGCTAAAAAAGTATTAGGAGACTAACATGGAAGAGACATGGAAAACTCAGAATCCACCCTCTCTTACCACCACCCATGGAACAGAAGCTATTGCATTCATATGATACGATTATGCCTTTTACGGGAATGCTGTACAAAACATTTATCAGAAACACTGCAGAAAGAATGAGAACTGCAAAGTGAGAGTGACCAGGATCTTCAATTCTTCACCACCTTACCTTACCTCTCAATTTTGCCTAAGGGCTAGACACCAGATAGGCAGCTAAGTCAGTGGCATAACAGCCAACAAGTTTATTCAGCCACTTTCTGAGACTTATCAGCGATCAGATTTATGAGGTATCGGGTGTTTGCACCAGAAACATCACTACACCAGAGCCAGGTGCATAAAAAGTATTGTTTACAATAGACAGATGAAATACTGGATTTAAAGCAAAAAGGAGCAATGGCTAAAACTGGCAAGTCTGAACGAACCAATAGTTGCTGAGGATTCATTCTCAAGAATAGTCAGGGAGGAAATGCTCTTACACATCCCTAATGCTTTTAATTATCCCAACCTACTTCCTACATATTACTGTAACGGTCTCTGAAAGATCAGCTAAGAATCGTCCAATATTAGCAGACTGTTATTTCTTAATATAAATTCCTGTCTGCCGCCTTTTCAATTCCTTGCTTAATTGGGGAAGAAATAATAAAGATTACAGTAACATTTAAATCTGTTACTACCCTTGCTTGTTGAGAAATTGTTGGATTAGAAGCAAGCAAAGCTTTCTTTTTTCTTTTCTTTTTTTTTCTTTTTTTTTTTCACTGCCTTAACAATCCATTTGGCAGAAGAAAGAAGCCTTGATTGTTGGCAGTGAAGAACACACTCAGAAATCTGTGGTTGGACCAAAAAAGTCACTTCTAGTGCAATAATGGAAAACATAAACCCATCATTCAAAAAAGTAACCAAAAAAGAAAAACAGGCCCCACTTTCTTAAAACAGTGAATCACATATATCTTCTGTCCTGGAAATTCTTTACATCAATTAAAAAATGAAGACTTTCCAACATCCCATCCAAGCCTGGAAAATGTGGTGGTTCTTTTTTTTTTTTTAAAGTTATATGCCTTCATTTTAAAGTGCATTGCCTGTTCCTTCTCCATCTTCTGCTTGCAAAATGACACCCTTACGGTTGCAAAGATAATATTCCAAAAAACAAATGCAATGTTTTTATCCCATATTCACAACTGGGATAATACAGTATTAGGACTATGAGTAAATTTAAAACTGTCTGCAATCCCACAGGCAGGAAAACTACCATGAACTAAGTCAATTTCCCATAGCTTATAAAAGCTGCAAAGAAGTGTGAAATTAAGAGCTCAAGTTATTATCTAAGGACAAACACCAAAAAGATACAGGCTGGGAGTAGTAAGTTTTTTTCTGTGCGATCTCATCAATACTCTGCATGAGCCAGCTGCATGTGAGGACCCGTACAACTTCTTGCTCACCTAGATGGATACACAGCTTCTCCCCGAAAACCTGCAGCCAGAAGTAGTGTTTATAATTTTGCTAGGAAACCAACATCCAACAGAAGCACCCACACTCTCAGGATAGAAAGTGGTGAGGCTGATGGGAGAGAGAAAGAGGAAGGCACCATCCCTCACAACCAACCTCCAAAAATGTTTTCTATACCTTCAGACACATAAGGGTAATTCCTAATCAAACCCAACTMATTCAGCTTTTCACAACTGCAATTCAAGGTTTCTCTCAAACTGCATATAAAGAAAACAGGTTTGAAGTATATGCTGTATGTTCCAGCTCTTTGCAGCCCTTAGCACTTCAAGACTGAGCTGCTTGTCTCGGGGGTGGGGGGAAGCCAACACCCACAAACCACACACCACAAACAAAAAACCCATTACGTGGTTCTCACTAGATGCAGGAATGATCAACTCTATGGCAATCAAACCAGATAAACAAGCTTTTGGTATTTATAGTTCATAGTCCACAGAGGTTCAGAAAGAAATGTTCATCTGAAAAAGAAGGGGGGGCGGTGGGGAGGGGGGTGAAGGGGTAGGGAATGAAGTAAGAATGCAGTGTAAGAACTGGAAGCCACCTAAACTGATCTAGTGTTATTCATTTATATTGGGGTGTAAACCTATTAATTCTTTAACAAGAAAAGCATCACATACACATCTTCACACATGAATATRCTCCCAGTTTCATCCTCTGTTATGAAAACAGACCCCATGTACCATAAATTCAAGCAGGCTTAAACAGAATGTGTCAGGTGAACAAAATTTAAAAAATGAAGAGAAAAGAAAGGTTAGATATAAAGCATCCTTTTAAATATATGTTCAAGGTGTTATTTAAAAGCAACAGAATCACAAGGGCCTCATTGTTCCTTCAACTGACTTCATGCAACCATTTCTAAAACATTGTTCTGTTGATTTCTTCTGTGCTGCTTCTGCTTGGTTTCCCAACTTCAGCTGTCAGACTGACTTAGGGAGTCAATATGAGTATACATACACTCAGAGTTAAGGCTAGTACTAGAATCTTTATTAACATTTTTAGTTTCTCTGTGTGTAGGGGTGTCACTAAGTGAGTTTAACTATTCTTTTTTTTGAATGGCATTGTATTTTTCTACCATATCCATGTGATGGCCTTTTTGTTTTTTTCCAGTTGTCTGTGTATTTTCTTTTCCCTCAAAGTATTGTAATACCTGTCTTTACCAGGTGATGCTTTGGTCTTGTAACCTTTTAAAATCTTTTTTAATCTTCCAGTCAATTTTTTTATAGTCAGTTCAATATGATTAGAAGTATTTTATTATATACTGCACTATAGTTGTATCATGTTGGCGTGTCTCCCTAAATATGAACACTGTGGAGGTAAAAATGTGGCTACGATCTTCCATGTGTACATGGAAAAATGTGTTAGGTACACAAGGTTAGAARAAAACAGTCTGATATTTTGAAAACTAGAATCTGCAAAAGGAAGGAAAATAAAAATATTCCAAAACCGCAAATACTATCTCTGTGCAAAATCTTATTGAAGCTTTTACAATAAGAGAATTTCTACTTAAAAAAAAAAAAAAAAAAGTTAGAACGTCATTAAAATAAGCGATTTTTGTCAAGTCCTTAAAATCAACTAGTCTCACACCACCAAAAATGAAATTCTTGTGCAAGCAAAGACTGTATGAAAAAAAACAACACACGCTGTTCTCCTAAAATGTGCTCAAAATCAGGTTGGTAGTTTTATTTTAGAAAAGACCTTAATAAATCATGATCTTTATATCATGATTTTTCTGAGTTCATAGGATCTCAGTTTAAAGAAATGTTTTCAACGTCTTTTAAAAATATTGTACACACAGAAGACCATAAGTACATTTTTACCTCCATCTCAGACAGCATTTAAAACAAAGACACAACATTACAAACACTTGTATAATATCAAGTCTCCATATCAGACTTCAACTCCTGTATCCCAAGAATACTAAGTTGTTCACTTTTCAGTTCATGCTGGTAATTGCATGCCAAGATGCAGATGGTTTATAAACCCACTTTCCCAGGCCCAGTTAACTTTCTGAAATAGCCTGCAAACTGTAATAGAGTTTTCCAGGAATGCACCTTCTAACTCCATTTCCTGTTGTATTTTAAATCCTGCCAAAGGAACATTTCAAAGCAGAACGCAGGATGTAATCGTAGGATGGAAAGTTCATTGAAGGCTTCCAAAATCACAAAAGTAGACATGCTGATTTAAAAATGAGATGTGAAATTGTTTATTGAAGGAGTATGAACTATGATATTCAAGTGGGTCTAAGAAGTAATGCTAACAGTGTTGCAGCTCCTGCAGACTTGCTTTTAATTTTACATAAAATGTTGTTATTGAAATAAAGTGCAACTGCTCCTGGAATTGTCTTCCCACTGCTTTGCTCCCTTTAATATCTGGAGTAAAACAGGTTTTGAAGAAAACTCCTTTAAACACTGCTCGCTGCAGGCTTCAGACAGAGGGAGATTTTGAGCCCTCCCTGCAAACGGGGTCCTGACCCAGTCCTCAGTGGAGCCAACAGGGAGCTCTGCCTTCGACCTGAGCAGGAGCAGAGCCCAGAGCTGGCCTCCTCCAGGTTCAGCACCCAGCAACTTCACAAGCTGTACTTTTTGGCTGGTCCTGTAACTCGCTTCCTGCGGTGAACTGTAGCAACAGCACCGCAGCACATCAGTCTGCCTTGTTCCTTCGGTCCGTTAAAAAAGTGACTCAGAGAACAACTGAAAACTCTGTATTAGAGTGGCATCACTTGACAATCTGAAAAAGACCTCTGAGGAGCCTACAAGGTATTTGCAGGGAGAATGTGTTAACAGTTCTCCTCCAACAGCAGTTGCCATTCTTGGAAATGCCGTAATCGCTATACACGAAGAGAGAACAAAAGCTTTTGGCCACGCAGCACCAGTGAGCCTGCCTGATGCACAGCTGTCAGCAACAGCTTCTGAAAATGACAGCATCTGCTCTCAACCTGGCAACCTAGGTGCAGAGCTCAAAATGATTGACACTGTGATCCTGCGATGTGCCAGAGGCTCCCTCCCTCATAAAATGAATAAACATGTGCATTTATACAGCTAGGAAAGTAAAATCCTGTCTTATCCCTTGTTTTACCAATACCATTTCCTTCTGAAACCTGCAAACTTGCAGGGAGAAGCAACATAAATGGGTTGTGTTTGGAAAATTTCTTTTTCCAAGTGATTGCGAGCAGAAAGTTGCATTTGGATCTTGGATTCACTGAGCAATTTCTGGAAGGAAAAACCAGTATGCAGCAAATGAGTGAATGCAAGAAGCTCTTCTGGTACAGAGGCACAGAGACAGAGCAAACTGTCTTCAAAGTACACAAAAAATAGAAGAAAAAATGACATGGGCTGACATGAACATATGACTAACTTCTGCAAGCACCAAACTTGACAGAACTGAGTACACTGGCTATCCTAGCCCCCAAGATGACATTCAAAATGCATTTAAGAGGTATTGATCTTTTTTTTTTGTTTTGCTGTTTTCCACAGTATCCTTACTTGCTCAGAAATATATGCTTTTCCTAGGACTTTTAACTATACTTCACTATTTGGCAAAAAAGACCTGTAGAGACTTAAAGACCTGATTCTGGTCTTAAGGTGGAGTTTTGCTGCAACCCTACTGAATGACTGCCACCAAATGTAGCCTTCTTGTAGTGAATAAAAATGCTTTAATTTTTTGTAGKTTTTTTTGTGGATGGTGTGGGGTTTTTTTGTTACCTGTATTTAAGGAACAAATTTTAAAAGAAGAAAAAAAAAATCTCCAGGATGGTTAAGGAATTGAATGCAGATGTCAAATCAGAGGTAACACCTCTACTGTAATCACAGGTCAGTGCTAGTTCTCCTAATTTTCCTAGGAAAATTATGTTTTTAATAATGCCACTCATGACTCCTTTTAAAGAGATATTTATTTCTGACAGCTGCTTTTATTTTACATACAGAAATATTAAAGTCTCTGATTATTACGGAGAACGTATAATTACAAAAAATTTAACACTTACTTTCAGATGGTACACAGATTTCCCCCACCCATCCCCATCATCTCCACTACCATGTTATTTTCATGTAAGAGGCAAAGAAATACTACACCATATTATTTTAAGATAGTTTGAGTTTAAATTATACTAGCTTGAAAGCATATCTTTTTTTTTTAAATGTTATTTTAATCCCTCTGCAATTCTATTTTTCTTTAGACTTGCAATTGATTAAAACAAAACAATGCTCTGTCCAAACCTGCATTCTTTTCACAATTTTTCCATCCTTCCATTATCATCCTAAAATACTGTACTCTTACAATATGGAATTCTTTAATCAGTCGTGACATGCATCTACTTTTTACTTGGCCCAGCCCCAGCAAACACAGTCGTGCTCTACTACACATCATTTCTCTTCATAACTCTCTTTTCCTTTGGGTAACATACTTCATTTCAAAACATACCTTCCRCTACAAAGCAAGACTCCAGGCTTCTGTAAGGGTTAAATTAGAGGTTGAATAATTGATGCACAAGCAGAATTCTGGTTTAGTTCACAAATACTCCTCTCATTCAGCCTGAATTTTGGCCAAACCAGCTGCAAAACTAAGCTATGGTCTGCCTAATCAGTTGCCATAGTCTGCTATTGAAATCTTRTTTTTTAAAAGACCTAAATTTGAGAGTATGTTCCAGGATCAGTGATTCTTCAGGTTCATCAACTCTTATGTAGTATTTAACAAAACTGATTAAAAAATAAATAGGTAAAATATCAAGTCTAAATATTACTTCTGCTACAACTGTCACCATTTGGGAACTCAGCCCAACACCACCAATATGATGGTAGAGAACAGAGATAATTTTCCAGTACCACACTACTGGCAAAGCAAAAGATACACATCTATTTTTCTAATAATGCTAATAATAATGTGCAGAGGCACATCCTTTCAGAAAGCAAGCCTTCTGCCACCAAATTTAAAAAAAAAAAAATCCCCATTTCAGAGAATAGGAATACTTAAAACTATATATAGCTTTCCTAGGCCGATGGGTTTGATCCAAAATCCATTAAAAAGAGTTACTCTGCCTCTTACTTTAGATGAAGTGCCAGTAGCCCTAGCAACACACTAAATTATGTGCAATTTTGGGGGTCTGTTTTTCATCCACCACGCTGAAATCCTAAAGATGAAACTTTAACTTCATGTTACAGCTCTCTTTTCTTGAGGAGAATATTGACTGTACATCTGTTTTGTATACAGAGTTCTCATAAGTAACAGAAATGTCTCCTTCAGCCATGTCCTCCTTCTGCAAAGCTGTACTACTGCAGGAGAGACAGCATCCACTAGTTCTAATTTAATCATATTGTGCCATTTCATACTCAGTTTAGACACAGCCATGTTGGTAAACATACATCATGGTAGCTAGAAGAATCAGAGGAAGACTTGAAGGAAGAAGAAAATATCTGATCAAAGTCAGAACAGCCTGAGACAACTGCCTTGGTGGCAGGAGCAGCAGGGGGAAAAAACAAAACAAAACAAAAACAAACAAACAAACAAACAAACAAAAAAACCACAAAGCAATTAAGCTTATGACTTCTTTATGAACTTGTGTAGGAAAAGAATACAATGTGATCCTGGGTGTTATTCCACAAAAGCACTCCAGTTTGGAGCACATAAGCAACCAATACCTTCAGCACATCACATGCTGGCAGCTCAAGAAGAAAAGAACTGGTTGCAGGGTTGCTTGGAACGGAAGAGTTTTACGGAGCATTGTAAAATGCAATGGACACTCCCAGACGTGAATACAGAATGTGTTGTTAATCTTTTCTTTCTCTACACTAGAATGTCTTTATGGTTATACTGGGCATCAAATTTACACAGGAGTTCTGATTTTTACAAACAATGCATCCATAATTCCATTTCTGCATAACAATAATTAAATATATATATATGAAATATTCATAAGGTCTTAATCCACTTGGGAAGTGATGCTCATGAAGTAGTTTTGTATTTACAAGAGAAGTGGCATCAAAGAGTCTACTCATGCTAACACTTATACAACACTTTCCTCCTGTGATGCAGAGCTGGGGGAAGAAATGTAATAGTTCCCTCAAGAATTTGTAGAAATCAATAAATTAGATGTCTCATATAACTGTATTTTGAGTTGTGTTTCTCCAACAAAAATTATGTGAATCTCAAGAGAAAACTAAACCCTTTTTCCAAGGCTCCAGAATCTCAAGTCCTTAAAGCATGTGGCTAGTATGCTTAAGGCTGTATGTTGTTACTGCAACATACAAAGATAATGTGCATTAGCCACAGGAACGAGCATGCACATTTTATGAATAATGCAACAAACAGGTAAAACTGACACCACAAGCTGTTGACAGGTGAGGCAGAAACCCCCTCCAGGCAACAGGGACTGAAACAAGGAACTCCTATTTTTGAGCTGCACGTATCCTTTCCGTAGGACGTCACTCTCCTGAGACAGGCTGGCAGCCATACACATACACGTCTTGTAAAGCTGGTACTTCATTTGCACATTAGACACAGTAGCTAGCTGAACAAACAAAGCAATGTTGAGTCAGCATGTCAGACAGCCTGGTCAGACTAGGACATATTCATTATCTCGGGCCTGTTTTTTTTTAACCAAGTAAGATTTGCACAAGAATAGAAGACAGGGCTYACCATTCTTTACAAAGGCAGCATTACTTGTAACATTTTCCAAGATAAAGCAACTTCGATATTTGTCAAGCGAAACTTTAGCCTGCTGCCTAATGGAAATCTCTTTTGATCACAGCCTTTCCACCAGTAACTGATGTATTATGGGTTGTCGTTAAGAAAATGAAAAGAATGATAAGTGCTTTTTGCCTTGAGAAGTCAATAAAAACAATCTTATTGTCAATAGTGTTAAACAACTGTAAATACYTAGGAACCTAAGAAAAAAGGGATTAATTTTTTTTCATTCAATTATATAAACAGATCAAGGCGMACTTCAATTCTTTTGTTTAGGAAAATCTTTAATACTTTGTTTGCTTTGTTGACAGAGATAACATTTTTTCACTCAGGTTAAAGACAAACGTTATGGCTGTTGTTCTGATAAATTATCAAAATTCCAAGCCTGATGTTYGACCTTAATCAGTAGGACCAGCCAAAGGCCTTAGATGTATAATTTTCTTGTGCCAATTTRTGTTAACTTTTGCTACAGGCTGTATATGAAAGCAAATGTCAATAAAGGMAAGAATAAAAGCTCCATTATATTTGCTCTGGACTACATCAAACTCACTAAAAATTCTGATTAAAACACTTTCAAAGCAGAACAAGAAAATGTTTAATGCATCAAAATGTAAAATATAAAAGAAACGAGTTTACAATATAGTAGATTGTTATCATGGATAAAAACATGGAAAAGATACCTACATTAAGTAAAAAAAGTTTTGCTGTTCTGTTGAACACCTTTTGTACGACAGTCAGCAATGCAACAAGCAGGTTATGTACTTAAGTAGGTCTTCCCTGTAACATATTTAAATCCCAGGAGGAGAATCTGGCCTCTAGCAGTCAGTGTGAATCATCACCGACTCCAAACATCTCTCTTGAAGGTAAAACTTCGCTTCCATGTTTTGACAGCAAGCTTTTTCCTTGTTTTGTAGCCATCACAACAGGAATAAAAAGAAGACTGAAACAAGCTCATACTGTACTTAAATGAGTATGCACCTGATAAATTAATGACACCACTGGTTATTCTAGATGGAATGGTGCAATGACCACAAAGATTTTGCACAGTTCAAGACTTCCTTTTCTATTAAGACAGAAAATACATTCATATTGCAGTATTATTTTCAAACACTGCCAAGGAACACTGTGGGGACTGTTTTTTTTWAAAAAAAYATTTTGGAATATGAAGTGTCAAATTTATGATTAAAATGTCAGCAAAATGTATTGGGCTGTGTTTGAAAATGGAAATGGCTAGCAAGCCCACAAACTGTCAATAGTCCATCACTTACACAAATATACACACATTTGTCACAACAAACGTGTCAACTTTTCTATGTTTTGACCCTAAGCCCATTTATACTTCTATCGCAGAATGGTGAAGGCTGAATATGCCTTTCAAACAGCTCCCATGGGCCACGTGTTATCATCGACTTTCATGTTATCTAGTAACACAGGAAATCCTCACGTGGCTTTGGGCCAAACACACCCTTTGGGCAAGAGATTTCCCTCCTAGCTGTGCACAGACACTGAGGTCAGATAGACATTGCAGTACATAATGCAGTACACAACTGCATCACAGTACACAACTGYAGGGGCAACCCGTGAGGTGCTCAACTTCAAGTGTAAAGGTTTCGAAAGCAAGGTTATGCTCATCATATGAAGGTTTAGGTAGACCTTCAGAAGATCCCAGAAGAATCCCATGACACACCCATATTAAGTTTACTTGACAAATGGCCACCTACATGCTCTTTTTCCATTTCTAAGTGATCCTCAGGAAAAAAACAGGCTTCATTTAGACCTAATCTTGGAGAAACACTAATCCATTTAATTCCTTCATGACCACATCAGTACATGCGCTGCCTCATTTACCTCATCAATAACATTCTAACCAAGTGACGATGGAGGAATCATCTTCAAAAGCATCCAGTTCAGTATATGTACTACTCAAACCAAAATAATACTCATGGAAACAGTAAAAGAAAAGTCTGATAGAATTCTGAGCTCCCAGAGGGCAAGCAGTGCTGGATGTTTTCCTCTGAGGCTTTCTTCTATCTATCTGTCTTTCTATCATCTATTAGAAGATAAGATACTGAGCTGTCACATCTACACCTGAACACTCCCACATTCCCAAAACTTCAACAACAAAACTAATAACTGATCAGTAACAGTTAAAAAAAGTCAGTCTCTAGATGACAGGTGATCTTTCAGCAGAGCAAGCAATACAACTAGTTCAATCCAAGTAAAACTCAGCCTAAAGAACCAATCAGTTGGTGTCACAGTAATCTGAGAACCCCAGGAAATGCCAGAGTTGTCAGGCCACCACCTTCTCAATAACATTTCCCCCAAATTAGAAACTGGATACACTAGGTCACTAGTTGGCAAAACTCCCAGGCTCAAATGATGGTCTGTCAAACAAGAGAGAAGGGCACTCTTCCATCTCCTGCACTACTAACAGGAGGGCCTGACAGTCTCTGAATCAGTTCTTCACCACACAAAAATGACARGGACATACTTTTATTTTCTTTAGAGTACTGCATTCCCCAGCAAACCAATTTCTTCAGAATCCACGAAATGAGTCTTGTCTTCAAAACGCTCCACTTCAAGGTGGGGGGTAACTTACTTGATCTATTGCTATGATGTAATGTACTTCACTGAAATTATAAATTGCAACTGGGAGTTCATTAGGAGTGGAGCAACCTGATTATTGAGGTGATAAAAACCTCACAGTAACTCTGTTACTAAATAGCTTTTAAGTGTTAATCCCTTCATAATAATTGGGATGGGGGAAGGTGGTGGAAGATGGATCATTAATAAATGATCAATAAAGCTTTTTCTAATAGACGTTCATAGAACAAGAAAAACAGCTGTTTCTAAATCAGGTTTCAATGTCAACAATTCCTTTGCTCACTTACTTCCCTTTCCTTCCCAACCTTGAAGATGGCCCATTGCTACAAGAGCTCCATCCACAAATGTCATGATAAACATATTGCCACAGTCAAACATGGACATCCTATACGCCTTTATTTTAACCAGTCCTTTATTTTAGCCAGATCCTAAAATGCTTATGTGGTTCCCAGTGGCAATGTAAATGCCCCAAACCCTGTGAGAAAGCTGATTCACAGGAGGGAGATGTGATCTCTCCCCTGCATCATGGGGAATGAATGCTGTGCAGAACATCTTGTGGCTGTGAGCACCCTGAGTCTCCAGAGCACAGAACTTGATGTACATCTTCATTTCTTCCCTGCCCAAKAGCCTAGGTATCTTTCCAAAAGGAAAGACAGTATGTAGGACCAGTGCATACCCAGTCTCACCCTGACATGGAATCAAAACACCCTGGGATGCACATCGGAAAACTAGAATGATCAGGCAYGTCCTGAAATGCATTTGTCTGCAATGTACAACAGGTCAACATCAAAGACATCAATGCAAAAGAAAAAGGCATCAAAGTAATTGACACTGCTAAAAAATAAAATAACATTAACTAGGCTAYGGTCCATTTTTACTTACGGAAACTGGGATGTCAAATCTAACCTAAGGTGAGGCTATAAAGCCTTTTGGAACAGAGATTCTCCTGAAATGCCATTTTACAGAGGCACACTGTGCCAGTATACTTCGAGTTAAACATTTACTAGACACTTGAGAGAAACAAAACACTAATGTAACTAGGGGAAAAGAATCTCTTAGCTTCTCTACAAAGGTCACATATATGGAATAAACGTCAATCAAACCATTGTYCTGAAAAGCAGAAGTATAAACATCACCAGAAGAAAAAAGAGAGAAAAGAGCAAGATCCTAACTCACTTTTCAAAACTAAACAAAACAAAACAAAACCAAAAAACCTCACTTCTATTTTTAAAGAAGGACTGGTTGTTGAAATCCATCAGGACGAATCAACTTGAAAACATCTTTTTGGAAAGATTTACTAGGAATTTTTTCCCAACCAAGCTGAAATTATCACCCTCAGTACAGCAGAAAATGGTAGGAAATAATGTGTAGTACAAATAGCATTTTAAAAATTCCACTAGCTATGTAGGGTTAGGTTTTTTTGCTTTTGGATAACAGCATGGTAGCTACTAGAGACTGCACATAAAACAGAATTCAGAAAATTACAGGATAGATTTATGTGAAAGCATGCATGGTTAATTCTTTTTAACATTACTAACATGCCAAACACTCATGACTTATACAAAAAGTAAAATAAAATACTTACTTATTCAAATGGCAAAATAATTTGTACTAAGTCCCAGTGAAATTTACAGGAATGGCACATGCTCAGGTGTAGTTTTTGGCATCTACAGATCTGTATTTTGGGATAAACTAACTTCACTGAAGCAGAACTGGAAGTCAAGCCTTTACCTTGCACAAGCTGAYTGAAGAGGCAGGAGCACTAGGCTGGCAAACTTAAAAGTTGGCTTTTGATGAAGGAAAGCGGGCTGCGAGTAGACAGGACTACATCAAAATATCACCAGACTGACCAATTCTGCTAGTCAAAACGGCGACTGTATATATACGTTGACTTTCTGCCTTAAGATCACCTATCTGTCATCACAAGGACAGCAGTGGGGCAAGGAAATACATCTTCCTATCTAAGTCTGAAACACGTACAGCACCAGGAATTGTTGTCAGGGAAGAAAATATTAAGCCATGCTTGAGGACTTGGCTCATGAATATCAGCATATCCAACAAGGGGGTGGGGGGTGTCTTGCTGCAAAACAGCCAGCTCCTTCTCCGAGAGGAGAGGAGCAAGGCTTGCAAGTACAAAATAAGAGTTTGTGTCACGGTGTTGAAACACGGACCTGAAGAGGAGGTAAGGTGCCCAGAAGGCATCTGCTAGGACAACCGGGCCAACAGGTTGGCGAAATCCTTGGGCAGCAGGAGCCAGTGCCTCACAGGCCACCCGGGGAATGAGCCTCCAGGGGAATGAGCCGCCCGAACAGGCACGGACCAAGCAGGCAGGGTCAGCTACACCACACGGGGACCAGACACCACCGTCACCTTTTCGAGGAAGGGTACAATTTAAACTGAAGTTGTTGAGGAATTGCTGTGAGGACAGCAAGCCAACCACAGCCAAAACTGGGATGGACACCTTCAGCTGTCCCTTCTCTCTCCGCATGGCAGCTTGCTGGTGTCGGTGCAGGGCCACCCACTACCACAGTAGGTGCAATTCACCTCCCCAGCAGCTACTCCTGGGCAACACCCACAGCATGGGGCAGAAAAAAATCATCTCACAACGTACCTCTTCAACCTTTCCGGTTTACATAACACAGACATCAGTCCAGCAAAAAACAGGCATAAATCAGAAATAACCTGAACGCCAGCTAAACCAAAGTATTTAAAACATACAGAAAGACTAAAGGACAAGTATCCAGGTTATGCAGGCAAACAATCCTCCAAAATTTAAAACAACGTTGTCAAGAATTTGCACTTTCACACAACATGAACAAACTTTTCACCCAGTATTTTCCAAACATCATGACTAACAGAGCTAAGCTCAAACAGCATCACTCTAGGTTATCATCACTAAATCAAGTATAAATAAGGCCAGTTAATAGACCACAAGCTTCATCGCAGCACTTAACTTCTATCTCAGCAACGGTTGAGCAATTTTGCATTTCTAAAACATCTCTTGCCATTCTCCAGTAATTGAATGTGTTGTGGAGGCCAGCAGAGAAACACAGAGAGCCATCCAGGCTCAGGGCCATGAAATAGTTGTACTTTTGAAATGTGCTTAAATAATATTTCAGTGTGAAGAAACAGACATCTTTACTGTGCACTACATTCCTGCCATTCCAACCTGTCCACAGGTTCCTGTTCATGTTCTTTTTCCTCTGTATACAGAAAGCCTTCTTTCTCGAAAGACACATTGCACAGGGAAATTTCAGAGCAAGCTACATTTTCAGATGACATGCTTGAAAGTTTAAATTATTTAAAAAATACTGTCCTTTAAGAAAGGAAAAAAAGAGCAGGAGAGAGACGTAGACCAGATGGTGTGGGAGGCAAATCAAAACAGCACAAGGGTTATTAAATTGCATCCATTTGGAACTCTTAACTGGCCAAGAATCAGCAAGACAGGTTTCCAAGTGAGTGTGAATATTCAGGGCTAAAATCCCGGGCCTAAAACTAGCTGCAAAATCAATATCAAAAGAGTGACACTGTAAACATACCACGAAAAAAAAGAAGATAATTTATTTAGCGTTTAATTTATATGCTTGCCACAGTTACAACAGTATATTGGAACTGAGCCATCTTTCTGATGGGAGAATATGAATGCTGACTTCTATGCAGAGTAATCTCCTCTACCAAAAATATTCTTCTTGTACACGATGTGTCACAATGAGAAAAAAAGTCATAAAGAATACTTWAAAATGTCAAAAGCATACGCTTTTTCCAGTGAAAGCTGCAAATAYTCTCTAGTTCTGAAAATGACATCACTTAAATTTAACAAGCAATTTTAAACATCCAAGTTGTTAGAAAATTCGGGCCAAACGGCACAGCATACAGGCGTAAATATTTCCCAAATTTGCAAAATGCATAGTAAATTACAACAGCTCATATTTACTGGAGTGCAAAGAACTAGTTTTTCCCTTTTGTTTTTACCCTCTGAACTGCACGACTTTAAACACTGTCCGCTGATAACAGAAAAAGGGGAGAGAAAACCTCTTATGAAAGGTTGAGGACTAGAGTAATACACCTGAAACCGTTATCAAATTTGTCAGCCTTTCAAAGAAACAGATGGGTTAGCAGGACATTCGCCTAAATTATGGTAGGCTAATATAATGGCAGCTCAGATCCTGCACGTCTAGGGCAATTAGGAAGAAGAGTGGTTTAAACAGAACAAGAGTTCTTGAGGCTAGACAACACTTTAACAAGTCTTTCTAAAATGTAGTTAAAGTATACAATGCAAATAAAAGAAATCACAAAAGGATACCTTGCCTGTTAAAGGGAAAGGGCTTAGGTCAGCTATTATCAGTAATTACAGCTATATAACCTCATCTTCAAAGCCTTAAACAATGAGGATGCTCAACTCCCCGCTGACTCAGAGTATTGTTCCTATTATGCATAGAGAGAAATTAAAGTGTTGATGACAACCTCAGGCTGTCAAGTCAGTCCACATGAAATCAAGCATTACAGGCAGAAGTTTGACTCGTGCTTTTTTGAATTCAAAATTATGACTCTTGAAAGGTCAGAAAAAAAGGCAAGATTGAAGTCACTGTAAAGCAGAACTGCTGAAAGAAATGAACAATGCTTTAGTGAAATCTGTTTTTTCTTTGGGTGTTTAACTTAAAAGGCAGAGTATGCATTGGGGAAGATCTCGAAGGCTGAGAGGAAAACTGTAATAACACAGGGCCCTAAAACCAAGACAGGTGAGAAACAATATAYGTTTTCAGTATTTCAGTTATTTTCTTCTACCAATCCAAGAAGCTGTGGGAAAAGGCAAGGTTAAGAGACTGTCTTAGAATTCAAGCTTTCTTTAAGCCTCCAGAAATCAGAAGTTATTTCTGCTGTCAGTCATAACTGCGAATGGGTACTTGGTAAGAAAGGGTCTCTAGGAAAGGGTATCACTGAAATAAAACTCAAAAGAATATTTAACATTTAATATTGTTAGCCCTGCTCTGTGCGGGGCCTGGACCCCATGAGGAAYCGAGGTCCCTTCCAACCCTAATTATCCCAGATTGCGCATATTCCCACTTCATGTGACTGTTCAGTGTCTAGCCTAACTAATGCTCTATTGTTTTAACTTTTTGTCATTCCTTTCACTATTAGATTTGGTCATCAGTTCATCTCGCAGCTGAACATCTGCTTCTTCAGGTTGACCACCGCTGTAAATCCAGCCCGTCAAGAACCACCCCACATGTGGCTGTTGGCCGGGCTCTGCATTTGAGTACTCCAGCGCTCTCAGAAAGACTTCCCTTAATAAAAATGCAGAGATAAACCTGAACATAAGCAAACTGCTGTAAATTAAAGCAGACTCAAGACAGACATTTCCTGTGATACTTGCTCCAGTAAGATAAAAAGCAAAACCAAGATCTAGCTTTACATTCTGTCTCCACAAGCCTCATACTGATGAGTGAACCTGAGAGCAAGGGGTATAGGACAACACACTACTAAACTAAGCCAGAAAAATAGCCATTTAGGCAAATGAAAACTATCAAACTTCAAAGAAGCCTGCACTTCATTCTACGCATGTGAAAATCTACACAGTCATTAGCATATCTACACAGTCATTAGCATATCTACCAGGATAGTGCAAATTATAGGCACAAAGCCAAATTTTTAAATTACCTTTCATTTTAACCAATTTGCCTTTAGGTTCAAGAAGAATCTCTATCCTGTTGGCAATCTAAAATACTCCACCTTTCTGATTTACACTTAGGAAAAAAACAAAGCAAATAATGAATGGCTATAAACTGTAATCAAGTAAACCAAATAATAACATTCAGGCATCTCTTAACTAAATGTTAATAGAAAGACAGAAAACAGGTATTTTGAAATCCAATAATAAGCAATTACAAAGACAAACTGTCCTGGTTTTGGCTGGGATAGAGTTAATTTTCTCCACAGAAGCTAGTATGGGGCAATGTTTTGGATTTGTACTGGAAACAGTGTTGATGATACAGGGATGTTTTCGGTACTGCTGAGCAGTGCTTACACAGAGTCAAGGCCTCTTCTGCTTCTCACCCCACCCCACCAGCGAGTGGGCTGGGGGTGCACAAGAAGTTGGGAGGGGACACGGCTGGGACAGCTGATGCCAACTGACCAAACTGATATCCCATACCATATGGCGTCATGCTCAGCATATAAAGCTGGGGGAAGGAGGAGGAAGGGGGGACGTTCGGGGTGATGGCGTTTGTTTTCCCAAGTAACCGTTATGCGTGATGGAGCCCTGCTTTCCTGGAGATGGCTGAACACCTGCCTGCTGATGGGAAGTAGTGAAGGAATTCCTTGTTTTGCTTTGCTTGCGCACCTGGCTTTTGCTTTACCTATTAAACTGTCTTTATCTCAACCCCCAATTTTTCTCACTTTTACCCTTCTCACTCTCTCCCCCATCCCACCAGGGGGGAGTGAGCAAGCGGCTGTGTGGGGCTTAGGTGCCGGCTGGGGTTAAACCACGACACATACAAAAGTCCAAGATTAAATCAGTTCCTGTATCTTGATCCATGGCCAGAGGAATGTTGTTATTTACAACATCTATATTGCTTCAAGGGGAGGCCAGTTGGCTTGAACACAGACTTTCTAATCTAAAACATCTTCAGGAACTAGAAACATCATCTGTCAAGTCTAAGAGACCCTAAATTTAATCTTTGTTTGAATGTTTATTAACATCCTCAGTGTGACTTCATTGACTGTAATAGAATCATGCCAACTTACAACAGCTGAAGACAGGCATTACACTCTTTGTAGTACTACTCTGTAGCCAGCACCAGACTCTACATTCTGCTATCATATAAACAGAATAAAGGATGAGAGGAAAAAAAGAACTGCAGACAAGATGCCCTGGTAGTGTAYGGCACTCCTTCTGTAGTCAGCAGTATGCAAAATGCCACTTGGAGAAAAGTAACTTCCTGCCACCTCTTTTACAGATAAGCATGTTCCTTGGTATGTACTTCCTCTTGTAAATTAAAAAAAGTTACATGCAAGCTCTTTCTTCGAGGCAAGCCAATATCTTCACAGCCACCCTATGCATCTATGAAAGCTACTTCTCTAAACTCCTGGTGSAGGTGCTGCTTCCTTTCAACAGCAGCAGGATGAGTGCCTGGATGACATCTTAGCTTTCTGGTCCCAACAAAGCTCTCCACCGCTCCGTCTCCTCTTTCAGACCTTCTATGCCCATAAAAATTTCAACTTCTTCCCAAGCCTGAAAGTCTGTCCTTCACAGAAGGACTTTAAAAGCTTGCTATTTACTGAATGAATGAAGGCATACAGAAATAATGACCAATGGGAATCAAGTAGGTTAAGTACTGTAACTTTGTGAGGATGGAAGCTGGAATTGCCTTTTAGAAAGAAAAAAGGCCTTGCCAAATTTGCTTCTTCCTGTTCCCCAAATTATTTTAAGCAACTGTCTCAGGAACTTTCTGATCACTATATATATCCATTTGAAAAATACTCATTTTTTCCAAATATATACTACAACTGTAAGTTACAATGGTTCCATGATTCAATTATTCTCCAACCGTACATGTACATTTTCCTATTTTCTAATAAATCTGTTTTAACAAAAGAAGATCTTAGACTCAGCCATTTTAGAACAATTGTTAAGTTTCCTTCCAGTTACGACATGCATATTTTTCTCCTATGCGTTCTGTTTTAACCTGCAGACAGACTTTTATATGTCTCTCTACAATTCTGGTTGGCATTAACTTGTTTATGATGCTGCTCTAGAAATGCTGTAAGTTTTTACCATTTATGCTGTGTTGTCTGTCCCCTTTTTTTAACCAGTAATCATTAAGACAGCAGTAGGCCAAAGCTACTTAAATGCAGTATAGTACCTATATGCTAAGATATTTC
The DNA here is from genome assembly GCA_030449065.1 of Oceanodroma leucorhoa. Taxonomy (NCBI): domain Eukaryota; kingdom Metazoa; phylum Chordata; class Aves; order Procellariiformes; genus Oceanodroma; species Oceanodroma leucorhoa. The sequence goes on along the minus strand of JASVER010000131.1, from coordinate 410,188 downwards.
AATGCAGTAAGAAGAATTTAAGTTTCACATTTCCTTGGATAAAAATGTAAGCAAGCTAGATGCTTTACTTCTATTTGAATCCAAATCAACAATAGGAATTTCTGATATAGGGTTTTTATTTTAGCATTTTGATCTGTTATTTTTTCTTCTTAGAATTTTACCAAGTTCTCCATTAAACATTCTATTGTGTATATGCACCATCCTGCCTGGAGCCATATGTTCATGGACACACCATACAGAAACTTTGCTCACACAAAAACCTCTCTGCTCTCAGCACACTTCACATACCTTCCTTCTGCCTCAGTTTCCTCATTTATAAGATAAACAAGACCATCTCACTTTCTCATGCAATTTGAAAATTAACTACCATTTATAAAGTCCTTTCACTTTGCAACAGGAGTTTCAGGAGGTGTTACTGACTCCACAAAACAAGATATCACTAACAACTACAGTTGTGTCAGTGAATTGCAACTCTCTGCTCTGTTTTAGATGTTGAACACTAATGGTTGCAGAAATAACACAGAAATTTATATCTGGCAAGTGAAGCGCCTTTCAGTTGCAATTTTATAAAGTTATACTACAATCATGTAGGTCTGACTTCTTTTTTTAACACATCTTCTATTCAGGTAAAAAAAATTATTGTATGTTCACTGAGAGAATCTGGTTTCTTACAAAGTGAAAATCTCATTATTACCCTCATTAAAGAGGTATAAATGCGAACTTAATTAATAAACTTTCACTCTGTCTTATACAAGAGGTAGAGACTGCCTCCAGAACAGCACTGCTCCTCATGCCATTCAGAATGCTATTACATGAGAGACAGATGAATGTCCGTCCCCACCTATTCCAGTCTTACACAGCATTGCTTTATTAATTGCTAGACTCCTATACAGAGGCTTCTAATTTGTCACACAATCTGTATGTGTGCATGCACTTTGCAAACCATTGGCAAAACTGTTTTATTTGTGACACTAATTATGAGAGATACATTTAGGAGAGTGTTAACCATGTAAGACAACTGGTTTACAAGCAAAATAAAATTCAAAACGTGTTTATGAAACCAGATCTTTTAAAGTCCATCTCAGCAGATGGTTGCTGGGGGGGAAATGGCAGAACAGTCTATAGATTTTTCCAAAATAGTTTTGTAGGGTCTTAGTTCTGAACAACTCATGGTTCACATACCTCCTTCACTGTCCTGTCTTGTGGAGACACAGGCCAGCTTGGCTTTAGATGGTTAGGGTTCACTCTTATTGTTTGCCACATCAATAAAACTGTACAGTGAACTAGTAACCATCTTAATGCAAAAACGCACATTAGAGTCAGGAAAACGAATCTTCACAAATATTTATTTTCAGTCAGAGCTATAGTCATACAAGTGAAAATATAAAATAAGAATGGAGACCAAAGCAACTATTCTACACTACACAAAGGTCTGCCTGCCTAGACCAAGAAAGAAATAGGGACTCCACAGAAATGGATGTTCAGGGAACTGAAGTTCGAATAAAACAAAGCCTCTGATAATCCAGTAAAAATTATTTCTGCAAAGCTGAGCTGGCACTCTAGAGCTAATTAAACATGGCCAATGAATTAGTGATGTAGTTCACTAATTACTTCCTTATCATGTAAGTRCTAGTCTATTTTTTATCACAGAATTCAATACATCACAAATCATGCCTGATAAAGTCTGCAGATACACAGCTGGGGAGAGAAAGGGCTCACACACAATTTTTTTAGTACATGTGAGAGACACAGAGACAAACCACCACTGGTTCATAGATGCAACTGAAATCCTAAACAATGCTGTTTTCAAAACTTTTGATGGCGAAGCAGTGGTTCATACAGAATTCCTTTAGAAATAACTGTATTTGCATTGCATGTCTGGGGAATACCTAGAACATGAAGGCTTCTACTGCTTGGGTCTTAACTACTRTGCTGTAATCATGTTAAATACCAATAAAAACTATGCAAAAATGAGGTCTGCTGATAACACTGTTGTTACATGACAGACAACACACTCCGAAGTGAATATCACAAATGCCAGCTTCAAATACTTACAAGGATTTAACACAGTATTTGATAAGTCAGTCAAATGAGTCTTGAGTACTGAAAATATGAGCTCAGGAAGCTGCTTAGTCTTCAGCTATATTTTACAGTTTGCACGTAGAATAAAAGTATGATTTTAACTTGATTTCTAAATCCAAAATTTTCCTCCCTTGGATAGCTACTTGCAATATTAATCTATCTGAAAGGCTTTTCCTATAGTAGAGGTCAAATTACATAGGTTTTGAGCAGTTCCAGATACTCTACTTATTTAAGGGGTTAATAAAAGATTAAAATTGTTGCATTTAACTTCGACATATAATTTGAAACTGAACTACTTTATTTGCTAGTTAAATACCATTTTGCCCCACTCTAGAGACTAAATTCACCACAGAGCAGAGAATTCTTGCCACTTCATAAATATCTTGTTAACAGCTAAACTATGACCTAGGTAAGACACTTCATCACAAAACAGAACATTAAATCAACTAAACTCATTTTTGTTAAAGCAGCAAAACAAACTGCAGCCTTTTCAGAAGGGAGGGGAACCTTGATGGTGGAGAGAATGATGACTAATAGTATAAATGAAAGTATTGGCTTTTTTCTCTTGGGACTCAGGAAGGATCCTTTCCAAATTATGGTTTTAAAATAAAGACATTTGGAGGTCTCATGTCTTTGTCCCTTTTGGACATTCATCAAAATCCCTAAACCACCACATATTTTAGAAAAACTTGGCAGTCTCTGCACAGAAAAGCCCAGGACTGACCTAACTGACTCAGAATTACCAAAGAGAGTGGTTTCACCAGTTCAAAGGAGAAAAAAAAAAAAAAAGAAAAAGAAAAATAAGGAAAAAAAATAAAACCTACTAGGAAAAACAGCACACAGAAAAAAAATATAAACCCTACAAAGGAGTTGCATACATCAGACATGTGCAAAGATAAAGGAGGTCATAATTTTCAGTATTTCGTAACTATAGTTTTGACCTGAAGAAAAAAAGCATGTGCATTTTCCTAAATAAGCAGAGTCCACTATTGCTTCTACACTACTATGGCTCTCAAAGTGACAGGATTTGTAGACGATAAAACTGGCAATGACTTCCTTCATGTTTCTGTCACTTTGAGYGTTTCAAATTGGGCAAGGTATTTGAAATATCCAACCATCGCAGCAGACACAACTTCACCTCCCTTCTTTTTCTTAAGTAAAACTTGCTATACAAGCCATGGTGAAAGACATGGCTATTGCTTACCTTATATGTCCTGAAGAAGAAAAAAGTAACCACAGCATAAGCAGGACCTTCCCAAGCACAGCATGGTGCTATGTTCAGTACCCGTACCACCAGCCATGTTGGCAGGGCAGCAGTAGAAATCTCTAATTCTCTGCCAGTCCACGCTCATTAGCCTCCCCTATACTTGCTATCATCACACATTCTCACAACTCTAACCCCATTTCCTCACCCCACAGACATTTATTTTTCTCATAAACTGGATCACAGTCCAGCTCCTCTGCTCAGACAAGCCCATCCACCCCAGCCCGCTCCCACCTCATTGGAGCTGTGCTCCCCATCTCAGCCTTTCCTGGTTTTACTCTTCCATCCCATGCAAAAAAAGTACAGATGCTGATTCCAGCAGTTTCTCAGGCAACATCAGTTCTGAATGAGCATTCTAATGGCTCAGTTAGTCACAAAAAACCATCTATTTGGAGGTAYTTTTCCTACCTGCTGTTTAGGCATTTTTTTTCCAGACAGATAGAAACAGCCACTGTAGATCACTTTGAAGTACTTCCTACCATTGGTAAGCAACCACAGCATATTTGTGAATTCCTAAGATCTAAAGTGCTAGGAAATGGGCAAAGAATTAGTCAAAAGGAAAAAAAAAGAAAAAAAAAGAAAAAAAAAAAAAGAAAAAAGAAAAAAAGAAAAGAAAAAAGAAAAATTAAAAAAGAAGAAAGGAAAAAAAAGAAAAAGGAAAAAAGAAAAAAGAAAAGGGAAAAGGGAAAAAGGGAAAAAGGGAAAAAAGGGAAAAAAGGGAAAAAAGGGGAAAATGGGGAAAAAAGGGGAAAAAAAGGGAAAAAAGGGAAAAAAGGGGGGAAAAAAGGAAAAAAAAAGAAAAAGGGAAAAAAAGGAAAAAAAAYCCCAAATGYCAGAATGAAATATGCTGTAGGGAAAAAAATAAAATCATAGGAACAGAAAAGTAAAATGAAGGAAGGGGACGGGATGATGGGAGTTACAGGAACTGAGGACAACCCTGTAGAGACAATGACAAGTGCAMATATTTATTCTTACATTATTTCTATAATTCTAAGCCTATATCTTATTTCAGATAAATATTAATGCTTAAAATTGAAATTATATCATATGCTCCCAAATGTACTGTAGTTTTAGTTATTTGCCTTGGTCTTGCAACATGCAACTACTCACACAATCTGAGATTTTAAAGGGCAAAAGAAGCAGGAAAACATTAACCAGTATGAGATTAAAGGATACAATTTTAATCCATTAAGCTGAYGCAGACATGATATTAAGAGAGAAACTATCATTTGCAAAAAGTTTTCTATGAACTTTCTCTGAACCTAGAAAAAGAAAAAGCTGAATCTTTGAAAATAGTCAGGTCTGAATTCTGCCTTTCAAATTGTTGAATCTCATTCTCTGGTGCAGTATGACAGCATACCTTACCAGAGTTACAGAAAGTTAAGTTACAAGAAGGCAAGTTATTTAAGAAGAAACCACAGAAGCAGAGGCTTAGACACGTCACAAGAGTTTCTGCTGAGGGAAGTTTAGCTTCCAAGGACCATAATATGACAGCTCCTATACTGCACTGGATGACAGCATGAAGCTGAGGTGCAAGCGGGAAATGAAGGTGGTAATTAGTCTGTGGGGGGAAGTGTCCTACATGACATTCTCATAGGCGAAATATGAAAAAATTATATAGAGGTGAATGCCAACTCATTGGAAAACCATAATGAGAGTTAACTCTCAGTGGTTAACAGATAYGATGGAGTTTCACAAGTTTCAGTGCTATGGATACCTCCCTCACTGAACTCTACAGGCAACACCAAAGTTYTAGGTGTTGCTAATATTCTGATCTTGGCAAATGAAATAAAATGTCAGCAAAAAATGGTATGGAGCAGGTGTGAATAAAGATGCATAACTGAGTGAAGACAAGCAGAAGGTTTTGTGCTTAAACCATTGCACTGGTACCAAACGGGGCCTTGGCAACAATTTTGCGTGAAAGATCTGGAGCAGATCAGAACTTGAGCAATGYCATCCTGCCACAAAACAGTCAGACATCACTCTGGGAAATAAAAACAATGTCATCTGGTAAATACAGGAAATAATCCTCTTCGTTTAGCCAGTGCTGGTGCAGCCTGAGCTGGAATATGCCAGTTTTGGTTAGTGCACTTCAAGAAAGACGTTTTGGAGCAAGTCCGGTGGGGAGGAATGAGCACGACCATGAGATTCAGAAAACATGAAATAAGAGGMAAGACTGAGAAAACAGGAGGGGGAAGGGGGTGTCCAAGGAGAGATGTCTACAAGGAAACAAGATAATTTTTGAAAAGTGGTTGTTTCAAAGTTTGAGTAACTGTCTCGGAAGTCACAAAAAAAATGAAGTACAACTACTAGGGGCAGAGGAATAAACTGTAAGAGGAAGTAATGCACTTAAATTACAACCAAGCATAAGTAAGCACTAAGCCTGCATGCTTGCCTGTGGAAGTCACTGAACCTCTGTTGCTGTCACCTCTTGAGAACAGGTTATGCAAGCTACAGGTGATTCTGCCTTGAAGAACAGATAATCAAACCTCTCAAGGTCTTTTCCAATCCTTTTTTTCCCCAATCATACCGTGGTTACAGAAGATCTTGAGCTTCCTAGAAAATACAACAGATGTAAAGACACTTGAAGTATTTCTACGGAGCCTACCACAGTACTGAGGTTTGATTTTTCTCTGTTTATTTCTAGAAACAATAAATCACATGCCAATGGCCAGCACAAACAAAGAGAACATTTCAAGTATTTCACTGATCACTAAAGACTTGTCTGCAGGAAGAAGTAACTACATCTAGTTTATTCTGTGGTTTCACACTGAACTAGTACTTTCTAATAACTACCTCTGCGGCACAGTAAGTGTTCAGTAAATGTGAGGTAACATTTTAAAATTTTTTCAAAAACATTTTGAAAACGCACTGTAAATCGACACCTTTGCTTTTTCCAGTCCTTTCCTGTGTAAGCACATCCTCCGCAAGTTCCAGAATCAAAACGGCTCCTAGCTTTAAATTTGGCCTTTGGAATACATACCAGGATAACTTCTGAAATCTGCCTTTCCTAATTCTACATGCTCTTGTCTGACTGGCATGATCCTCTTCAAAGCATTTTCTACACTTGATGTGTTCTTAAATAATATATTGACAAAAACATGCGTCTTTTTCTCAAGAGCAACATTATCCAAAAGCTCTCTAGACATAAAATTTGAAAGAAATGTGGTGGGTTTTTTTCCCCTTGATGCTTTGAAAACCACAGTGTCATGAACTTCGTAACTGATCCTCTGTTACCTGTATTAGGGAACAGATTTCTGAATCCTATTTCTACATTGACACGCAGAGAACAAGATAAATGTGAGATCAGCTTTAGAAATGCAGGTTGAATTACTATCTACAACTTCAGCTATTACTATCCAAATTCACTGAGTTTGCAAAACCAAGCATAAAGAACAGACTCACCCTCTGAAGATATTTATTAACTACTGCTTCTGGTCTGGCTGGAAATACTTAAAAAAAAAAAATCAATTTGTTGCATTAAATTGCTTCCAGGCAGAGCTAGGAAGCACAGTTATTTTTAAAATTAAAACAGCAGCAGATATATTTTCCTCATGTAGGTTTGGTTCAGATCCTGTTCAAGCTTGTAATTTTATCTACATAATACCACTTTCCCCTTTGTAAGGGATTCTGGTCTATCATGAAAGGAGTCATCATTAACCACTACTATAACTACAATTTTTAAAATCATTTTTAACGTTTAAGCTCACCCTTCAGCTATTGAGTTCCTAGGCTACCACAAATGATTTTTATTTCCCATTCCCCAGTAAAGTAATTTCTTATATGAACATAATTCTCTGGTTTCTCTGTCAGACTCCTCCCCTTTTTTTCCTTTCAACTTTATGAAAAAAATGTTTCATCTCTGTTCTGAAGAAGCATGATTGGTGTTTCTCAACAGAAAGTTGTAAGATTTAAAAGAGTAATTATGGCTAGATGCTACAAGATCATGGTTATTTTCAACTTAGAATATTCAAATATTCAAATAGCACACTGAAAGCTTTGAAAGATCTTTAGAACTTTCGCAAATTTCTCCTTTTGTCCATTTCATTGTTTATTGTACCAAAAAAATCTCCCTTGTTTTATTAACACATTTAATTTCAAAAGATCATTCATTGTTACCTAGTACAATGCAATATAAAACTCAMTGGAATCCTAAAATTCAGCTTAAGCAACAAATGCTGGAGATTCAACTGCTCAAACACAATGAGAAATTACAAAGAGTAGTTGTGGTAAGAATAGCTACCTGACAACTAATTAAACACTTGTTTGCAGACTAGACTTTCGAGGCAGGTGAGATTTTTCTTATTCAAACTGCACAGATTCGGCTCAGGTCTGCAGAATCCAAATCTTAGACAGCTATCAGTTATAACGATATTGTGAAAGTGTCTCTAAAATTTCTAGCCCACACAATTATGTTAATATTTCTGCATATCACATTTTCTATCTCCGAGAGCATAGTCCCACGGCAATTTAAGCTACTCTGTGCTAGGGCTGCCATGTGCTCCCCCTCCCAGCCTTCCAGCCACCCAGTCTGGCCTCTTCCCCGCACCAGCATTGGTGCTCGTGGGGACAGGAGATAAGCCAATTCAGGCAGCCTAGCCAGCACTGGCTTGGATTTTGCAGGGTTAGTTTTTGTCCAGTCAGCTCTCTGATAGACAGTTTGGGTAGTTTTGTATTACTTGACAATTACACCTCAGGGTAGGCGCACCTCAAGGAGGCAACTTTTTATAAGGAAAAATGCTTCTTTAATATATCAGCAAAATGTGAAAACCAACACACATTTAGAACAGAATTGTTACTGCCTGAAATAAAAGAGTATACGATATTATATTTGGGTTATCTATCTAAAATCCGTCGGCATAGCCTTCATTTGCCTTTTTATGCTTTTGGTTTTTTAAGAAGAGATAAAGTATACTATATACAGAAACGTCACTGCTATATTATTAGCTTTAATGTTGTTGGTTTTTTTCTATAACACAATTCTGCCATGTCACTTCTCTAAACTAGAAACAACCACAGTAAAACCATTTGTTAACTTATCTCCCAGAATATGCACTCTCTCATTTTAAACACTACAAAATCTTGGCATTCTCTTTACATTGTATAACTTCTTGCTAAAACTTTACTATGATCAAGTATGCAGAAAACTTTATACATTGTCGGGGCCTCTTAAGCTTTCAAGCAGTTTTGTTTATTATTGGTTCATACAAGAGATTCACAGAACCTATTTTAAAGTAACTCAGCTGTTATAGTCCTGGGCTGTCAAGTAATACAATTTTTTTTTCCTTTTTCTCATTTTCTGATCTTGCTCTATTCAGCAAAACTTTTGATACACTCATAAGAGTAATTTCTCATGCAAATCAGACAAATCTGATTAATGTTTCTAGAACTGTCCTTCGTGGCTTTTTCCTTTCAGATATGTCTTTTTCTTCTAGTGTCAGACCTTTGTTTGTTCTACATTGAAAAGAACAAACCAGTGAGGTCCCACAACACCTTCATCTGATCTGAGGTGGCACTGCTGCGACCCACACCTCCTGCCCCTCAGTGTGCGGCCCCTTCCGCCAGCACTGGTGATCCCACAGACAGCCAGTTTTATCGTAGCGCTCTCGCATGGACTTACTGTACCAGTAACCAATTATTATTTCTTTATATACTTGTACCTTACTGGAAATCCAGGCATTGACCAGGGTTAGTTAATGATGTATGCAATGTGAGACAAATTTAAAACAGTGTATACAGAAAAACAGCCAATAGTGACCACCATGATAGCACATAATTAGCCTAACCTTTAAATGAGGGATTTCTAGAGACATCACAACAAGGAAGGATAATGATGAGTTTTGCAGGTATTTATGGGAAGCTCCTATGAAGCACGAAGGAAGAAACTAGGAAAGTGTGTGACAAAGACCAACACTGTGAGCAAAATGGAGATTCATTAATTCTGCTGTTGGGAGATGCTACTACCSCTACTATTCCCATCCTCCTCCCACCTGCTCAGCAAAACTCTCTGAGGCTACCAGTTCTAAGTGAAATAGGTGACCTCCCTGCTAAATTCCATCTTGGTAACAGCACTGCAAAAGTTACAGCCTCCTCTAGCCTATTGGCAGAGCTGCTCATGTGAGAGACCTCTGGTCCATCAAACTCAAAATCAACCGGGTTAGCTTAGACCAAGTGAACTGCAGGATTTTGCTGATGTTGCCTGAAACAGGTTGCTAAATGTCCACCCCACTTCTCTGACAGGAAAGGTGGAAGGTGGTAACATCCTGCAGAAAGGAAATGATGAAGAGCTGGGGAGGGGGAAAGAAGGTAACTTTTTTTACCAGTACTTTTAGACATRGATGATGCCTGGCCATGTGCAAGAAAAAAAGTGCAACAGTTGCAGCTTGTTAAGGCCCTTAGAAGTGAAAGATTAATGCCTTACAAATAGAAATCTACATAAGGAGTAATTTTAAGATTGTGAGGTGAAACACAGCTCAAATGCCTGACCTGTGCTCTGACTTAACATGCTCCTAAGATTTTTCTGTGCTGGTTACCTCTGCACCTGAACTTTGTTCTTCAAAAAAATCTTTTGTGTCTCCTTTACATCCAAGTTAGAGGTATAAGATCTATCTACTCTGTTGTAGACAAGGAGGAAAGAAAGCTCCTCTGCTTGTGCAGGAGCCTGCCAGTCTTAGTTTGCATTGGGTAGAGTTCTGTGATTCCTCTTTTAGACTTACATATGATTAACTTATTTTTGTTTACAGTTCATACAATATAGAAGAACAGTGTTTCTGACTAGTAGAAATCAAATTTATTATTTACAACCATAGTTTTTATACTTTTTTTTTCCTAAAGAAACAGGGATAAAATTCTTCCTGTTTTTTGCTGTATGCTATTTGTCCTCTATCTACTCTATAACTGAATATGTGATTGCATTATTACTTTGATAAGGAATTAGTCCTTTGACAGTTTGATTTATGATTTAACTAGACAGTTGTGTATGTTGTTTTGAAAAGTAAGACTTCACAATTTTAGGAGAACTCTGACAGAATTTATCCTCTTTTTATACAACCAGTCAAGTCATTCTATTTACATATACAATACCACAGAAAAAAATAACGTTAAGGCATTAAACTAGCAAAAGCAAGGAAAATCATTTATAGAAGCCACTTCATCTTGAAATAATACTTACCAGATGAACTGTTAAATGAACACCCTAGAGCAGTATTGATGAGGACAAGGGGCAATAACCTACAGTTACAGAATTAAATGTTTATGCTGCTCATATAGAAGGAAGTGTGCGAACAGAGCACTTAGAAGACAGAAATCTAAGTTCAGTAGAGGTTTCATAGATATGACAATATACACATGGGGATTTTTCTTTCAAGAAGGAGTATCACACATGTGTTTGTTGTTTCTCTTTACAAGTTCACATCACCTGAAGTGGTAGGATCAAATGTAAAAGGTACTTAGACGCATGTCTCCCATGTGAAATCGATGGAGAGCTCTGTGACAAAATACCTGTGAGGACCCAATCTAATTTTCTGATTGGATTACTCACACATTAAAACTAGACACTGGCCAAACTGGGATCYGGAACAGTTCTCCATTGATTTCACTTTGCTGTTCCTGCAAGCAGTACCCTCACGAAACATCTTCCTGTTGTTCCAGCAAAATCAATATAGTAGAAAAAGAAAAGGTCTTATCTCTTTTCATTGTCCTAATTCTCTGTTCACCTCTGCCCACATAGTCTTTCACTCCTGCAGAATCCTTTTTCCCTATGATTACTTTCCAGCAGAGCCAGCTTGCCGATTTAACTAAACAAAGAGCCTCACGTGCCTGTGAAACTGCACCCTCACAACCACACAACCTTTAGGGGATGTCACTCATCTCTGCTCTGGACTCAGAGGAAACAGGTACGTAAGGCCATGCTCATTCTTCAAATACCTTCTACTGAATCAGTAATATCATAATATCCTTCCTCTTCCATCAGCTATTTTATACCACACTTCTTCACCATCACAGACAGGCATACGTTGGGACGGTTTATATAGCAAAACCAGAAAGCATCAATACAAACGAAGACTAATTCAATCAGCAGACAGCAGTATAGCCCCTTTGTTTCGTGAAGCAGTGCACACTATCGACACAATACAATACATGTGCACAACAGCTCATGCAGATACACACAAGCTAATTTTAAACAAGCTCAGAAGTGTGGAACTGTCTATAGGATACCTACACTGTTTCTTCAACAGGGTTTGCAAACTGCTCAAGACCAGTGCTACCACCCCGTGAGCTAGCTAAGCTTAAGGTAGGTGGAATACATCTACTTACCCCCATCACAATAACAGTGTACCATCACGGAAATGCATTTCTACTGTGATTTCTTGTCTTCACTGAAATTACAATGCAGCTTTTTCCCACTGCCAGTTAAAAGACAAAATCATACTCTATAGCTAAGGGGTCACCCTGACTTTTTGAAAAGCGTCTTTTACTGCCACCAGAAAAGTCACATACAGCCATTTTTAGTTTCAAAAAAGCTCATGAGCCGGCATCACTCAGAAAAGAGAGTGGAAATCCTTTCCCAAACTAGCTGAGGAGGACAAGCAGATGTAAAGAGAAAAGGGTTGGTTGCGAGTCAAGTCTGTGGAGAACATCAAGAAAACTATCTAGCAAGATGTTTGCAGATTAATATTGGTGCATGGCAGTCTTGAAAAAAGTAAATGCAAAAAGCTGGTAAGGGACATTTCACTTCAAACTACTTACACGTTTAGACAAAACCAAGAAGAAAGACAATCATTTAAGTTAAATTGTATTTTGTCCCGAATGGTTACTAGCAATGCTGCAGCAGTCTGCAGTATGAGTAACAATTAAAAGCAAGATTAACAAACAATGCATCTTCTTTTAGTGCAGCAAAATCCTGTCGTTCCTTTTCTTTGAAGCTTTAACTACTTTGTAGTCACTGGATTAGAAGACTTGAGGACTTGCATACTTTCCAGACATGCTGAGCCTAATGACAACTTCCTTTACAAAGCAACAGCCTCACAATGAATAAACAAACTTAAATAGCAAGCCATCTTTTGCACAGAGAACATAGTGACAGATGCTATAAATTAGACGGAATACTGTAAGTAGCATTTCTTCCCTCTGAGCAACCGCACAATGCAACACACAACATCTATAGAAAGATTTATGTATAAAAACCAAAGGAAGTTTGCTTAATATTTGTTCTTTGCCTTCAATGTTCAAAATAATACAAAGAGGCTCTTTAAAATAAATTCTCTCAATCAAAAATATGGTTAAAAGATTCAGATGCTGACTGCTTCTAGCTGACACTTTTATTGAATATAAAATGTGAATTTAAGACTCTGAAGATAAGCCATGAAGAGGACTCACCGAGTCTTCTATATAGAAGATTCTAGTAGTTACCAAACAAAACTCAGTATTTATTACCATTCTTTCCTTTTACATTTCATTCTCACTGGCTAGTGGGATAAGACTGTCAGTTTTCTAATTAGTGGTCAAATACATTTCCATGCCAATGACAGTTCTGAAAGCTATTCACATCTTACACAAAGTGCAGTGAGTTTAGAAAAAAGATCAGCTTTCCTGCAAACAACTGGAAGCTCACCAAACAGGATTAATTTGCCTCGTCTGTCAACTGGTCCTTTTCTTCCTGCATCTTGCATTTCTATGGTGTTTACAGCAGAAAAGAGATTAAGGAGAAAACTGCAATTCCATTACAAATGCTTAACATAATCAAGACACTCCAGGGGAAAAAAACACTCAGTGGCAACCCTTGACCCAAGGAGAAACTTCACCACTAAACTACTTAATGACTTAATTAACGCTAGAAAACGTTTGATTAAGGTTTGACCTAAAAATAGTTAGTCAATGTCATTTATTAAAAGCTATGTGAAGACTTCTTATATTCAAAACTGTATCGACTTTTACCAGGTGACCTATGTACAGTTTCCAGAGCTGAATGTCATTTATTAAGGTCAGGAGGGAGCTATAGCTAAACCTCATGCAACTTTAGAGATTCAAGCATTTTACAACTTTTTGTAGTTAGGCATTTAAAGGCATTCAGAAGTAATCTGTACTTGTATTCATTTCTCCACTAACATTGTACTCTAAGAAACTAGGGTTTTTTCTTTATAAAATTAGGTGGAAGTTTACAAACTTCAGGGCTTGCAAAATCCTAGCACAGAGTTTCCATTACGTTTTCATTCCCAAACACTCTTGTTGACAAAGATTATTTTTTTTTTAAACACAATGTTCTGCATCCTTTGCAAGTCATGTGAGTATTAACTTCAGGTTGATTAAAGGTCCTTTCTTATTTAATGGTAAGGGGGGCAAAAGTCTCTAAGCCGAGTACATTGTGCATCACCAGTTCCAACACACGACCATCCTAGTTTCTACCACCTCTCACTTGGTCATATTGTGAACACTGAAAAGGCTGAAATAACATTTTCAAAAATAAACGTTTAAATGCAATGTAGATTAACAAAGACTGTTCACCATTAAGAAAATCTAATTAAACAGAAGAATACCGCTTAACAATAGAAGTACACAAGTATTTATTGCTGTGATTATAGGCTCTCAACCACTGTGCTGCACATTCAGTGAAGAAAATGGAGTCTCAAACTTCATGCCTGTCGAAGTACAGCGAATCCACACTTTCCACAGGTGGTTGAGACGATTATCACAAGCCCGTTTACGGGATAGCAATAAAACAAAATAAATTTAAAATCCCCAAATCCGCTTTTAACGGTAGTTTGTGATTTTGCACTGCCTCCGAGAAGGCTGAAACGCTTTCACCAAATTTGAAACGTCTCCTGATGACACAGGCAGGCAGAGAGAGCAGTACCATTGCCCACAAAGAGGACGGAGATGCGTTGCCACGCTCGCTGCCCGAGCCCCCCGAGCGCTTTTTTGGCCCATTTTTCCGCGCTGCCGGCGCGCTCCCCCGCGGGCAGCTCCGCGCTTGGGCAGGCGGTGCCCGGCAGCCCGCGTCCCCCCGGGAGCCGCGGGGGAGGCTCCGGGAGGGCAGAAGGAGGCTGGCAGCGGCAGATGCACAAGCGTCGGTGTTCGCGGGCTGCAGGGGGGCTGGGGGGAGGGTTGCGAAGGAAAGGAGGAAGAAGCTCCCCGGACACCCTGCGCGCCTCCCTCCCGCTGCGTCCCAAAAACCAGATTCGGCTGCTCGGGGAAGAAAGTGGGGACGGGGACAGAAAGCCCGGCATCTCCTTTTACATCCCGCAGAGGAGGACCGTCACCCTCCCCGCGGCCCCGGGAGGAGGCACTGCCTTCGACCCCAGCCCCCCCCAGGCCCGCCCCGCCCGGCCGGGAGATCCTCGGAGCCCGGGACCCCGCAGGAGGGGCAGGGCGGCGGGGCAGGCCGCGCAATTTGTTAGCGGGCCCCCCTTCAAAGGGAGCAATAAAGGCACTAGGAAAAATAAACGCGACGGGAACTGACCCCAAATCCGCGAGCTGTAACACGCTCGCCTCCCGCTCTCCCCCCGGAACACCCCCAGACCTCGAGCTTTCTGCTGACCCTCTCCCTTCATGGTAATGCAACAAATGGCAAGACCCAGGACCCCGGAGCTGAATAACAGGAAATATAGGCATCTGTCACCTCCCGGGGAGAGGTAAATGGATTAGCGAGAGCAACAAAGGGAAGAAAAAGCCCTTTCAAACGTGCAATTGATTAACAAGTCCCCTCTAATCTGCAGCATCACTGTTATTCCTTAAAGACATCATCGGTCTCCTCCTGCACTTCGGTGCAATTAAGTTAAAGCCAGGAGAGGCGGTGGGGGAAGGCGCTGCTTGCCCGCCGAGCTGCCGCACTGCCCGGCGGGGACAGCACGGGAAGGGTTACAAACCTGGCATGGAAATGGTGCCGCCTGTCATCTCCCTCAGTCCCCGGGCAAAGCGCCCCGGGAAGGAGTTTGTGAGCAAGGTTTATCTGCTGCAGAGGGGGAGAGGGCAATTTTCCAGAGAATGGTTTCACGAAAGATCAAAGAGCTGAATCCGTCAGCTCCTACTTCCCCGGTGCATTTCACATCCCAGGGAAAACGAAAACGTTAAACCTCCCCTTTTCTGCTCTGAAAGCACCACGCATCTTAGGCGTGCGTGGAGGGAAAAAAAGAAAAGAAAAAGAAAAAGTTTATGCGGCTTATTTTACAGGAACTGTAACTCTTACAGCATCGCGGCTCTCCAACCCCACACGCTCCCTAAGGTCCCTATAAATCACGGCGCTCGCCTCGGAGATGCCGGACAAACTGGCAACTGTTCAGCAGCCGCACTGCCGCTGCCACGGCGCAAGGTCAGATGTTAACAAGGGCAGTTTATTCAGCCCTAAAAACAATCGCGGAGCTCGCTGAACCGAGTCCTAGTGTTTCCTGAGTCCAAAGGCTGACCTCCTCAGTCCCCCAGGGTCGGCCAGGTACACAGAGGAAATGGGACTCTCTAAAGCTCAAAAACACACAGAAAGGGACCCCGCCGAGCTTCCATCAGCTGCAAGCGCGGCGGCTGCCCCCTCGCCCACTCAACTTTAATCCCCCCCCTTTCTTCTGGTTCCCGCTGAGATTCTGGCAACACTCAACAGCCCAAATAATAACACATTATTATAACCACTCCGAGGGGAGGGCTGGAGGGCGGGCGGAGTGAAGGAGGAGGCTCCACTCATTGCTATCCACCCTCGGCAGCAACAAAACCCCGAACTTTTCCTTTGTTTTCTCTTTCTTTCCCCCTCCCCCCAGTCGCCACCAACCAGCTTCGGTGCGCTGAACCGGTCGAGGAGAGGCACGAAGCGCCCGCCGYCCGAGCGGGCAGGGGCGCCGGGATGCGCTCGGGGAAAAAGTTTTAGAGAGCCCTCCTCAGCGCAGCCACCGCTGCCCTCGTCTCCTGCCAACCCCCGCCCCTCGTAAAAAAAACGCAACATCAGGTTTCCATTTTGCCAAGAAG